>BQNB010015762.1:0-36268 GCA_026074375.1 Tanacetum coccineum | reverse complement strand
CAAGAATCATAGAGTTTCCATTCTATCAACTCTTGACTGTGATGATTTTTCCAGACTGCATCATCATTATTTGGTTCAAACATAATCTTCATGTCTCCCCATAGCATTAGATCATCAAACCTGGTCTTGTAGATGCATACTTCTCATTAAAAAGTCTGTACAATTGGTATGTGCTTAATTACACATACTTTTTTCCATAAAAAACAGACTTAAATGACCAAAAACAGACAAAAACTGCCAAATATATGTTTGTTTGCAATTATATTATGCAGGAAACGGATATCACACAAAAGGACGAAAAATAAAGCCAAAACAACAAAACTGACCACAGAATGGAAAAGTGTGTGAAGACAAAGCCAAATCGAAGCCAAAAGTCAATCATGTCAAAAAGTTATCAGAAAAGTCAAACAATCAAAGTCAAAGTCAACCCCGACAAAATCAGAGTCAACTCCGAGAAACAAAAGCAGAAAAGACAACTTGAAGGACCAAAATTATCATATCCCAAAGTTGTAGTAGGGGATAAAACTACAAGGGTTAAATTTGCAATTCAAGGAAAGTGTAAGTTGAGGGGGCATTTCTGCCAAACCCTCATACTTGTACCACCACAAGGACGTTTTGTGCAATAAACACACACACCCTCAGGGGCTACTTTTGCCAAGTCCCCAAAATTGTATCACCATAAGGACGAATTTTGCAAAGAGAATGTTATAAATGGAGGACCAATTTTGCCATCACCCCAAACCCTTTCCTGTTAAACCCAAAACAGGTTTTCCCGCCCATTTTTCCCTCCAAACCACTCACGGGTATTCCCACCTCCCTTTACCCTGCTACTTAACAAAACCTTTGGATAATCCCTCCCCTTCCCCTCCACTAATCCCATTGCCAAGTTGGCAATCCCAAGACTACCAATGACACCAATCCAACGGCTGTGATATCTAAAAAGAAGCACAAGAAGATTTAAGGGCTGAGATTGGGTTTGTAAATGCTCTCACACAACAAACACATTGTGGTTCTTGTCTCTACAAAGAAACACAGGAAGAAAACCAAGAAGAAGACCCAAAGACCAAGGCTTAATTCGTTTTTGTATAAATAGGACATGTATTAGCTTAGTTTGGGGATCCCATCTTAGTTTTGTAATCTTTTTAATTTTCAATGTATTTTTAAGCTTATTAACTGTCTTTAAATTTCCAGCTAGTGTACTCTCTTTTTCAAGTTAATACAAAAGTTATTTAAAATCCAAATTCTCTCTTGATACTTCATTGTCTTCCAATTCACTCCATAAGCTCCTATAAGCTCTTATAGAAGCCTATTTAAGCATATGAAACTTAAACTTTCCATAGTCTAAAGTTTCATAAACATTTGTTTGAAAAAAAAGAATCAAAAATAAGCCACTTGGATGATAAGCCAGAATTGGATGGGTTTATTGGCTTATTTACTAGCTTATACTTAAGCTAGAGCTCGTAGATTTAAGCCTTTAAGGGCTCAAGAGGTCCTTGTTAAGTTAGGACCAAGGTACTCTTCTTTTTACCTCTTAAATTTCAATATTTAGCTTATTTTATGCTTATCCTACTTTAGCTTATTTAAGTGCTTATTTGCTGTTCATTTATGCTTCTTATTGCTTTTTAGTTAATTTTCTTCAAGAAACTTAAGCTAATTCAGCTTATTTGCCTTTTAAAGTCCCTTTTTAAAACTTAAAGGGGTGTTTGGGTTAAGGACCCAAAATGGGTCAATTCAGATTAAAAACCTATTGGGTTACTTGGTTAAATTTGGCCACCCTTATTAAGTTTATTTTAAGCTAATTTTAAAAGTTTTTAAGTCTAAAGGTAATTTTTCAAGTTTTTCTATGAGACTCTTACAAACTGTGGTCAAAAACAGTTTGTAAGAGCTTATTTAGTTAAGGCTTTTAAAACTAATTTTTTGACTTGTTTTGGTGTTCATTATTAGTGTTAAGTGCATGTACTAAAGTCCTTTGGATTTGCATTTGTCTTTGTCAAAATTCTATCAAATTTTTGGCCAAGTTTTAGATAGTAAAACTGTCACTTTTTCAATCTCAAATTTGAGTCATTTAAATTAGTTTTTAGCTTTTGAAAATTGGTGCACAAGCTCATTAGGAGCTTGTGTCTACCTATTTCAGCTTATTTTTCAATTTAAAGATTATTTGGTGGCTTATTTTTAAGCTATCTTTTTGTCCCCTTTTTCCTTTTAAAAGTGCCCTGGTGCAAAAGCCATATTTGACAGCTTCTTTAAGCTGTCATTCAGTCCACCAATTTCTTTCTAAAAGGCATTTTTGGAAAGCTTATAGGGTGTGCTTTAAGCCCCTATAAGCTCAGCCATTGGGTCCCACTCTAAGGGCTTAAAAATAAGCCCTAAAAGTGCCCCAAGAGCCTTTTTGGCCTGCAGCCTAAAGCCTTTGGCTTAATGGCTTATTCTGCTTATTTGTTTGTTTTAGCTGGCTTATATTTGTTTGTGTTTGCTTATTAGGTATAGGGTAGGTCTTATCTTTGCTTATTTGCCATAGCATTGTGCTTTTTCAACTTTTATAAGCCTAGCAGACTTAAGATTAAGTCTAGCAGCACTAACTCTTAAGTTAGTACTGCTGAGGGTAATAAGCCAATCTCTGGCTTATTTGGCTTATTAAGTTACTCATTTTTTTGTTCCTTGTAGCTCATATTGCTTGTGTATTAAGTTATTTTTGCTTATTTGCTCTTTGTCTTTGCTTATTTGCTTTAAAAAAGCCCAAGCAGTTTGGATTTTTAGACTTGGTATAAAAACCAAGTCTGCCAACTTATTTGGCTTTTTCCAGCTTATTTAGTGAATTTGGTAAAAAGTGGTAGTTATAAAAAATGCTTATTTACAAGTGTTCTTCAAGTTTGTAAAAAAAATTGCAAAAACAAAAATTGTTGGGAAAGTGGGAAGCCCCAAGTGAGCTGAGGCTCGAACTCGGGACCTCTACCACTCTCAACCAACAATTTTAACACCATGCTCCGCTACACACTGCCCTTGGGACTTCTATGGTTATTGTTTGCATTATTCTAATTTTATAGTAACTTTGGCAGTTAAGCTTAATAAGCCTTTTTGGCTTATTTCCAGCTTATCTAGATAAGCTGGTGACCCCGTGTTATTTTTCATAGATTCTTCGTAGTTCAAAGGAATTTTTCTGTTTTTTCTAGATTTTTATAAAATCGTTTAGTATTTTTTATAATTTAATTAGATTAAAAACTTAGAAAATTCATAATAAATAAAATAAAAATCAAAAAAATATAATCCTTTTTTTTTAATAATTTACTTTAAACAAAAGTTCAAAGTAAACAAAATCTTGCATTCTGTTAGGGTTAATTTTGCAACTTTTTGATTTTTAAAGAACGGGATTGAATCCTGTTCTTGTTTCTTCGCGTTTTTAGCTTTAAACATCTCCGTTTTTTGTCTAGTTTTCTTTAACCTTACTTTTTAGTCATTTATAGCTTATTAAAAGTAAAAAAATCTTTTTAGGTGTAATTTTTCATAATTTAGGTTTTTAGCTCGCATTCCGTTCCTGTTTTTGAATTTTATGCATAGAAGTTTATTTGTTAGGATTCCCTTTGCCTAATTTGTATTTCCCGTAGTTTTAGGAATCAAAATCATAATCCAAATCCTTTGTTCATATTCAAACATCAATTCATCAAACCGTCATCCGAAAATCCATTCACGCCTCGTTGGGAAAACGACCCGGGAACGCAACTTGCCTGTTCACTACTTTGATTATATTAAGACTTTCGAAGCTATCCTTACGTATATTTATAAGTATTTATATTTATATTATATATGTATTAAAGGTGTGGTCACGATCGAACCAGCTTAACAACCAAAAACTCCGAGAAAGAGATGATCATCAAATGATGAAGTTTCTTCAAATCTTTTGAAGCTTACACTTCAATCTTAGCTTCTCGGATGCTTTGCTCTACATGCCCAAATTCGCTTCCACATTCAAGAATCTTCTTAGCAATAAGGAGAAATTATTTGAAGTAGCCAATACACCGGTGAATGAGAATTGTTCGGCGGTTATCCTAAAGAAGTTGCCCGAAAAACTGGGAGACCCCGGTAAATTTCTCATTCCGTGTAATTTTCCAGAGATAGCTGAAGGCTTAGCCTTGGCCGACCTTGGTGCAAGCATTAACTTGATGCCTCTATCCATATGGAAGAAGCTTTCTCTCCCTGAACTTACTCCTACCCAAATGATTCTTGAGCTTGCGGACCGGTCTACTACTAGACCAACCGGCATTGCCGAAGATGTCTTTGTGAGAGTAGGAAAGTTCCATTTTCCGGCCGAATTCGTAGTCGATGATTATGTTGTCGATCCTCGAGTTCCCTTATTTCTCGGGAGACCCTTTTTAAGGATGGCACGAGCTTTGATTGATCTACGAATACCCAGAAACAATTCTTCTAATTATCGTTGATTCGAAAGGAATTCCGATAGTTAGCAAAATTCTTGACAAACTGCCAAAAATAAACTTTTCATATATTTGGAACTGAAAGACTATATGCATAGTACAATTACTTAAATAGGAAAATGAAACTGAAACAGACCTAAAAGACAATGGGCCCGAAAGTTAAGCAAAAACAAAAGTTCCATATTCTCAAAAAAAAACACAAAGAATGTAAATAACTCATAATAAATATGATGATTCAAAGGCCCGAAACTTCCGTCTGGGTTACCACGAAATCTCCTAGTTCCAAGCTTCGAAACGGATGGTCTTGGGCCTGAAACGGTTTATCTGAGCCCAAGTTATGACCTTTGAATGTCGGCCTTTCTTCACACGATCTTGGGCTTCCAGAAATAAAATGGCCCGTTCTTCAATACTTGGGCCTGCATCATTCTCCCCTGGATAGACAAAATTCGCCCTCGAATTCACAACAAGATCATCATCAGATGAATCACCGTGATAAGGCAACAAGTGCTTCACATTAAAGACATCAGAACAACGAATATGGCTTGGTAACTTCAAACGGTAAGCATTGGAGTTAATTTTCTCAGACAAGTCTAGGGGCCATCTTCTTAGCTGATATTTTATTATACTCCCCAACTGGGAAAACGGTCCTTAGTTAAATTGCCCACACAAAGTCACCCACTTCAAAATCTTACTTGTGTCCGCTTTTGATCTGATCCGCTTTTTAAGAAGATTTCAAGGGGTTCTGATGGTCGAGTCATTATAAAGAAAGGGAATTTGATGCAAGGGATACAAATTTGGATGCTACGAGTACAAGGGACGAGTAAGGCAAACTCGAGGACGAGTTTTTTGTAAGTGGGGGAGAATGATGCGGTTTAGGAAAATGAAAAGTCACAATAAATTTCTATTATTCCATTAATTAATTGTGATTAGGAAGTATTTAATTTCTAATCAGTTATAAATTTAGGGAAAACGAAAAGTCTCTAGTTTTCCTATAAATATTAGGTCTTTTCTTTGTATTGATATATCTTTGAGTTTTGATAATAAAAGCTTTTGCTTTGTTCTTGGCGGTTTGCTAAGATTCTCTTAATAATCGGTATTCGTTTGAATCAACGGTTGTTGGAGTTTGCCTGATTATCGGTATTCGTTTGAATCAACGATAGTTGGAAGATTGTTTCTGGTATTCGTGTGAATCAACAGATTCAATTTGTTATCCCGTTTGTTACTCTGATACCAACTGATGTAGTGTAACAAACGGGATAACAAATTGAATCTGTGATTCAGCCTACGAATACCAAAAAAACATCTTTCCAACTATCGTTGATTCAAACGAATACGATAATCAGGCAAAACTCATACAATAGTTGTTCAAACGAATACCATTTATTAAGTGAATCTTAGAGCAAACCGGCAAGAATTAAAGCAAAAAAGCCTTTCATTAGTCAAAACTCAAAAGATATATCTCAAATTTCAAAGAAAAGAACCTAATATTTATAGGAAAAAACTAGAGGACTTTTCGGTTTCCCCTAAATTTATAAACCTGATTTAAGAAATTAAATACTTTCCTAATCACATTTATGATTGATTAATAAGAAATTTATTGTGACTTTTCATTTCCTAAACCGCATCACACGACTTTTGTTGAACCATTTGATCTTGAGAAACCTAATAATAATCAAGAACCTCCCAATCCTCCCGTAGTTAGGATGGCCGATAATCATTACTATGGCGAAATGCTCCAAGCACCCACCGAGGTTTCGGGGATGCAATAGTTGGTTTTCCCGCAATCACCGCGGTCATCTTTTGAGCTCAAGCATGTTTGCTTACTCTTGTACAAAATAAAAATTTTTTGGACATTGACAAGTGTTACTGCCTACGTAAACTCAACAACGCAGCGGAATACCACTTTGGGGTGCTACTTCATCGTATAAAGTACAAGTTATAGTAATACGGCACCTCAAAAGAGAGTTTGATAAAATGTCACATTCGATTTAAACAAATCAGAGTAAATTCAGGTCCCAATAATTTATGGTTTAACAAGATTACCAGATTTCAATCGTGACTCATTTTGTCTATCTAAGGAAAAATAGTTATCGAATGTGAAGAAAACTGAGTCCTTGAGTTTTGATATCCACGCGACTCAAATGCTCCCAATGCTCAGCTAGCAATATATAACTGAGAAATACATGCAAAAAACGTCAACAATAAGTTGGTGAATTCATAGGTTTAAGTAAAAGCAGTATTGAAAATAGTTCAAGAAGTATTTCTGTAAGGAAGGTAGCGTTACAACATTTAGAAAGTATTGTTATCGAAATACAATGTTAATGTTTCATAGTGAGCACCACAAGGTTTTTTTAAGATCAGCCAGCGTCAGTATTTCATTGTATACTTCATCAGAATTACATTGCAACGATTGCAATGTATAAATAGTGATTGCATTGAGCTCATGCACCGGAACTTGACGTTAACAATATCCTTGTGTGTTAATTAATGTGACCCTTAACTAGGTTATTTATGGCCTATATACCTAACTTCTAAATAACAAATTGTCCGTTGACTGGCTGTGCTCGAAAGATCGATGCTTCCCCTGTACAGGGCTGTCAACCCAATAGATCTTATTTTTTGTGTACTAGCGCTCACCCATTATAGGTAATTAACAGTTCATGATGTGGGGTCTTTGGCAATAACTACCTCATTGCAATTGACCCTCAATCTTGGGGTCCAGCTATACAATAAAGTTTTCTTGTGTCCAGTTTGAAATTAAGCATTGTATCAAACATGTTTTAGAAATCTTGTGGAGTTAAGCAAAAGCTTTAGTTAACACATTCATGTAACGCTTTTGTTAGTAGTAACAATTAAGTTATTCGGTTAAACAAGCATGTATTCTCATCCAAAATGAGTTTAGAAAACCATTTTAAAGAGAATAGTGGTGGACTATGATCTCACTTGATGTTGACGATGTATAGAAATTGAGAAATGCAAATAAATATCACAGCACTAACGGAGAATGGTACAGCTCGTCCAAGAAGATGAAGCTTTATTAACGGCTATAAATCCTATTAGCTTTGGATGTGGTATTCTTGGGGGTACGTGGGGGGGGGAGGGGTGGGGGGGTCGGGGGTGCAGGTGTGGGGGTGGGGGGGGGGGTGGCAGAGAGGTGGAATATGTAAGTGGGGAGGGGGTATAGGTTTTATGTTTTCCATTTTATTTTAATATTTAGTTTCTTTTTTTACCGATGGATGGGTACATCAACGCGACTCGTTGATAAGGGATTTGGATTTCAGGTTGGATGGGTTTGGTGGTTGGTTAAATAAAATACACCGAAAAGAATACACAAAGTATGTAATATATTCCGCATATATTACATATGAAAAGAAACAGTTATATAATTCATGTGGCGAATCATATAATAAAGACAAACAAACAAAAGAATAAGTCGCAACATATAATACTTTACACGTATTATTTAATAAATGTACGAAAAATAATCGTAACAATATAATACGACACGTTTTCGAAATTCACTTTACTAAATAAATAAAACGTTCTTGCATAAAAGTATACACACGTTTTAAAGTTACAAAATAAGTAAAAGATGTTTCTAAAGTTTTTACAAAAAAGTTATGACTTTATTTCTTAGTCCAGGATTTATAAAAATAATATTTATAAATTAATATTTTATTTTCTTGACGGGTTTTTGTTAAAATAGTTATCTCGTTGGTAAAAGCATAGCGTAAAACGGCCATAACTCACTCATCCGGAGGAGTTACGGCTATATCCAATTGGATACATTTACCTTAAGCATATATCTACCCAACTATGTAGTTTAATCACAGGCTCCAGGCCAAATTTTTTTAGAAAGACCCACGTTTTGCTACTGATTCAAAACTGCTATTAATTTCTAACTCTAAATCATTCCAAGACTCATCCAAACGACTACTTAGCTAAATGCAATGCCACAACACACCTTATAAACATCATCTACAGCCAATATACTTCATGAAAAATATTAAACCAAAGCTAAAACATATCAAGTACATGCATGCCTTAAGGAACCAAAATCAAACACATGCATCTACATACAAATTAGATAATAACTTAGGGTTTTTAAGGATGACTTACAACACAAAATAGAAGAAGGAGAATGATCAAACACAACCCTTAGAGGGTGTATGTTGGCTGCCGATTACACAAGGACCAAACCAAGAACCAAAACAAACTTTCCAATATACCCAAATCTTTTAAAATCAAACCCTTGTTAACCCTCTTGCTTTAAATCAAGTCAATACCTTAAAATCTTCCAAAAATCAAGAGCTCATAATCTCCTTGCATGATGATTTTTATTGATGAGGAATGATTAGGGTTTATTGTAGTATTGATTTAGGGTTAAAAGAAAGGGATTTGATGGAGATTTGAAGATGAAGATGGTGGTTTTGGTGTTGGGGCTGTCGAACCAAGAAGAAGAGAGGGAGAGGGATTCGACTGTTGGTTTCTAAGGTTTGTGTTGTATGTGTTTTGTGCCGTGTTTATTAATAAAAGGGTAGAGTGGGTTTTAGTTGGACTCAAATTAGGATTTAGGCCTTGATGGATCAAAAGAAAAGAAAAGGGTGTGTTGGTGTGAGTTGGGCCGCCGGCCAAAGGAGAGGAGAGGGGGTTTATGGACACAAGTTTTATTAACCAAGTTATATTAAGTGAATCCCGGCCCAAAAACTAATTAAACCCGTTACTTTTTATAAAAACGCAAGTTTTGTCTCGGTTTCGGCCAAATATAAATAAAAGATGGAAAAATACTAAAAATAAAATAATTAAGCTCTAATGGCTAAAATATGGCATTCTTTGATTTCTTGATCAATAACGGATAAACGTCAAGTATAGAATTCACGAAAATTTAAAATGACGATTTTAATGAAATCGACTAAAATAATTAAAAGTAATTTTTTTTAAATTCATAAAATAATTATGAGATTAGAATTAGTAGTGACCTTAAATACGGGGTTTTACATTCTCCCCTCCTTACGGGAGCGCCGTCCCGGTGCTCAATTCGCCATAATCGTCCACGGTTTATTCGTGAAGAGATTGAGGGTATACTCATGTCCTCGTCGAGGTTTCTAACGAAAGTTGAATGAACAATGGTCAAAGCATCAAACATATGCAAAATAAATGGGAGAACGGATTAATTGTCATGAGAATCCGTAAAAGGAAGGATAAAATACATGACTAGAGGAAAAAGCTATTGGGAACGAAGAATTTTAACAAGTCGTCAATTCTTGGAAGCGATTAAGGGTTCATTACTATTGGCTTATCAAGTTCGCCGCGGTCGATACAAATTCGGAAAAACCCATATAACAATCACGAGTCGAAAGAAGTTCATAGCCCAAAGAATAATTCATACTGAAGAACACATGCTACGTCGGATACACATAAGCCCACTCATTTATAATTTGTCACTTACAAAAAGAGGCATCCCAATCCTTGTAAGTAAGAATTTATAAACTTATGGTTCGGCGGTTTATAATTTCCTTATTCAAATGTAGAAGCGTCTCAATTCATTTCAATAAGACGATTATAAATCATCCTACTTAAGCATGGCCGACACAAAACACAATATCGAAACAATGTCACAATAAGTAAAAAGGAGTGTCTACTTGACGACATGATTCTTCAAGATCATAAGAGGTAACAAGAAGAGTAATGAGACGTTAATCCATCATGTTCCAAAGGTAAGTGCCAAAAGACGGCACGATCCGAGGTAACAAGATAAAGTCGTACTTCCATCAATTGGAAGATTTCAAAACAATGGATTACAAACACAACATACGCGATTCAAAAGCATAAGAAGAGTATTCGAACCCGGAGTCGAACGACAAGATAACTAATAGATTGACAAAGTACATCCAATGTCAATATTATCAAAAAGGAAATAAAATATTGATAAAGTCACGTTAATGTTTCGGAGATCACCGCATCGCTTATAAAATATCAAAGAAAAAAAAAGAACTTATTAGGACTTACCACAGAACTATACACATATGTAGGTAATTATCATTACATAAACAATTCTGCCCTTTGCAATCTGACTTAATGGACCTATATTTCAAAATTCGTAATAGGTATAAACAAACGGTTTTTGCCTTAAACAAGATGTTAGACTCTAGTTTACTGAGATTACAAGATAAATACTCAAGGTGTTAAGATCCTAAATGAAGTTATCATTTTACCATCATGTGCCAAATCTGATTATTTAAAACGTTTTCTTGTTATATCGTTTTTAGCATAATTCCCATTTTATAACTCCGTTTGACCCAAAACGAAAGCCCATATTTAAGTTTATCTAAATCCTACAGGTTTTAATTAGAGAATGGGGCACTTAATATGAAAATATTGGTCTCAAACTCATTTTGAAAATCTGGGCACAATTTATGATTAGTTTAGCCGTTTTAGTCGTAACTCATTCATTCGGAATGGTTACGGCTCTATCCAAAGCCCCACATACACCTTGTATGTTGACCTACCCAACTATGTACTATGGTTACAGGCCTCAAGTTAAAAATTATTCAACATCACACCAACTTTACCCAAAAATTTCCAAAAGTAGGCGAAAGCGACCGAAAATAGTCAACACTTAAATGAATTACTCTTTTATATATGGATGGCGGTAATCCCGAAGATAAAATTAAGAATTTAAAAATAAAATAGCTTACATATGTACGGGTATCCTGATATAGTACTCTCATTAACGTTCGAGGGAGAAAATAAGAAAACAGGAAGTACGCGATAATCAGGGTAGTCAATATATAACCGACCGATATAAGGCAAATAGTATGACGTCATAAGATAGACGTATGAGGGTGAAATCATAACAAAGTATTATATACTAATTACTAATGTAATAGCAATAAGGATGCAAAAGGGAGTATATAAGTTACCAGGGAGCAAGCGCGTGTGGATATCAGACAATGGTGAAAGACTCGTAAAATTTTTCGAAAAGCGGTTATAGTTTAGGTTTTGAAAATGACCTAGTTCTCTATAACCAGTGCTCTGGTACCAATCTGTAACACCCCCATAAAATCACAACGCAGCGGAATACCACTTTGGGGTGCTACTTCATAGTATAAAGTACAAGTTACAGAAAACGACCTCAAAAGAGACGTTTAATAAAATGTCACATTCGATTAAAATTTTCAAAGTAGATCCAGGTCCCAATAATTTATAATTTAACAGGATTACAGGAGTTTAAACATGTCTCATTTGTATATTTAAAGAAAAATGGTTGTCGAATGTAAAGAAGACTGAGTCTTTAAAGTTATGATATCCACGCGACTCGAATGCTCCCAATGCTCAGCTATAGTAACCTAAGAAAATACATGCAAAAACATCAACAATAATGTTGGTGAATTCATAGGTTTAAGTAAAAGCAGTATTGAAATAATTTAAGTAATATTTCTAAAAGAAAAGTAGCGTTACAACATTTAGAAGAATTGTTATCGAAATCCAAGTAATGTTTCAATAAATCAAGTAATGTTCAATAGTGGACCACAAGGTTTAAGATCAGCCAGCGACAATGCAACGAATGCAATGTCAAATAAATGAATTAATATATTATCACATTAAGCTCATGCCACTAAAACGTTAACCAAGCATATAAAATATGCATATAATTTGCCCCTCAACAAAGTAATAATGCAATATACCTTAAGAAATTCTCAATACAAAATGTCCTTTAGGGGTGACCGCGCCATGGATGTCACAACCCCAGACAAGACAGTCACGGCCCAACAATAGATCAACTTATTTACTAGCCTCACCCATCATAGGTAATTAACAGTGGCAGTGAAATTCGGGGACTTTATTTGAGCAATATACTCATGAGAAATAAACTCCCCCCCAAATGCGGATGTTCAAGGCATAACCCTTCACGTAAAAGCACTGTGACCCAATATTAAAACAATTAATATGGTTCCAAAAACTCACATTATGTAAATAGATGAAATAGAACAATGTATCTCAAATCATATAGTAAGCACTATCAAGCTTAAATAAATCAATGGTATACAACCAAGAGTGACAAAACATCTATTAAAACTTCAAAACCAACGACAGTCACATCAAAGTATTTATAAAAAACATTCATGAAACGCTATGAAAATTGGAATCAATAAGTTATTTGATGTAAAACGAGCATGTATTCTTACCCGAAAATAGTTTATGAAAACCATTAAAGAAGAAAAAGATGGGCTAAGAACTCCACCCGAGGAGTCTATGAAGACCAGAAGTAGATGAATTCATCGGATGATGAGAGGCGACTAAGCACGAACCTAGAAGTAAGTGATGCGGCCTTAGAATGGATAATTGAACGATCATATGTACAAATTAAATCGAATGATACGACAAAAGTTTTCGGAGAAAAGCATGGCATTGCATAAACTTAACCAAAGTCATTTATATCGCCCCGAGATGGTATACTACTCTGCACAGTTAATATCCCGGATTATAATTTTACTTAACTAATTATCTCACAATAGCGATCCTTATCTTATTACTATGTGGCCGCACTTTTATTTCTCAAGAAAAGGCATAAAACTATGTTGCTGAGTTTTTTTTGTCAAGTTTACAAGACCATATCTCTTAACCTATATAACATATAAGGATGGGGCTTTCACCCCTGGATATATGCTTAAGTATATGTTTCCAGAACCATAAGCCGTTTTAGTCAAATCATCTACCAATCCACGGGTAAATGAGTTTTTTTAACTAATCATAACTCAAACAGAAAGTTCGAGCTGAATTATCTAACGCTTACGTTTTGGACCTAAATGCCTATTCCTATAATATCAATCAAGTTGAATCCAAAGAGAGATGAAAGCTTATGATGTCTAGTGTTTAACCATGTTTTAAAACATAAAACTTTAGTGCAAAAATCTAGAATTAAATCCCTTTTTCAAACAGTAGTTCAGAACTGACTAGTTTCCGAGTAAATCTTCATAACTCACTCCAACCGTATAGGAGATATGGCACGATCCAATTCGAACAACATAGTCCTTGAATTTATTCTACAACCCAAACAAATAATCCAGAACCTTCTTAGGCCAAAATGTGCTGCAATTAACCCATTTATACTCTGCTGTCGCAGCAGTCTAAATTTTCCTACGAAACACGTAATTTTGACGTATTTTCCAACCGTAATAGATATTAAAGTGATCCACTTGGAAAGTTAGTTTTACGATGTATACTACGGAACCAATCTTTAAAATTCTGAATACTTTTAGTGAAAATTATAGTTCTAATCATAAACCATAACTCAATTTTATCGTTAATCATCAAAACCCATCACAATGTCTACTCTAAAGTTTGCTGATTCACACAACATAGTCACGTTCTTGGCTAAACCCACTAAAAGTGAAGGGTTTGAGCAAATTGGGTTTCTAATGATGAGAATCCTATCAAATAGCCGTTTAACAAGTTAAGTACTACAATCTATAATTCATGTATTCGAGCAGTTTTGGGTTACAAACGCAAAGGTTAAATCTGTTAATGGCGAAGGTTTTCAGTTACAAGCCTATTGGAGTGGGAAGAAGAGTCACCATCATTGAGACAAGTGTAAGAAGAGATACTTTAATTGTGAAGATGCCAGAAGTAATTGAATATCTACCAATGCTGATATTTTTGAGCAACTTGCTTAAATGGGGTAGAAAACCTTCTCATAAACTTACCTTTTAAAACTTTATTTTCCTCTCCAAGGAAGTTGTTGAATCATACAATTCTGCAATGCCTAAGTAGCTACGTCTACATGCATGGAAGTGAAATTTAGATAGCACTATGGCCTCTCATAATCTGCTTATCCACAAACCAAAATTCCAACTTTTCTAAGTATAAGGATTGTGTGATGTGGTTTTTTAAGGTGGTTTTTACTTTGCAGAGTGGTTAAGAATGTCGGACAGTAGTTGTCCCAAATTCTAATTTATCACGCCAAGTTTTGACAATCTTTCGGATAAACACAAGTGTTGGTGGATATGTCTACTCAAAAACAATTTTATTAAAATAATAAACATTCATATGAAATATAAAATGAATCATATAAATATGCAATGCAAATAATAAGATAATAGAATCAGATACAACAAATTCAAAAGAATATATTCAAATAATAACATAAAATTGCATATATCATAAACATATAATTGAATGACTCCATTTAATTAGTACTGATATAAAGGGTAAGAACCCAAACATACAATGAATATGTATATAAACATAATATATATCAAACAAATTAATCATATAGTTATACAACATATGCAAGTGATATTAATTGATCTATGAACTTACAATTGAAACAAAAATCAACATATTATTGAGTAAATTTATTCAATGAAATATTTCCATAAAGTATGAGCGCAAGAAATATTTAAAAATAATAACTGAAATATAAAGAAAAAATAAAAAAATAATATATCAATATATGTAAGAACTCAATGATAATATAACTACTATATAACTTTCATGATAAATGATTATAATACATCATACATGAATACATAAATGATAAAAATTGAATTCATATCCATATAAAATAAACCATAAATAAATATATCAATATTCAATTAATATATTCATAATAAAAAATCCAAAATATTAATATGAAAATAATATTATAGAAATATATAATATTATAAACATAAATAATTGTTCCAAGCATATTACAACTTCATAATTAAGCATATTAAATAAAATAAGACAAATAACCAAAACAAAACAACAATCAAAAAGTATGCATGTAAGCATATGATTTCAATTTAAATTAGTTAAATATATGAAAATTAAAAAATAAATCATTTCAAATAAATTCATTAGTAACAATACTCCCATAATTAATATATATATATCAAAATTAATAAATATAAATCTGAAAATATATTATAATCATATATTTACTATAAAAATAACATAAAAAAAATACACTACTTTAAGAGTATAATAATTTAAAATCAAAATAATATTAATTTAAAATACAATATGTTCACAATAAATTCATATCACTCAAAAATATATTAAATGAATATATAATTATAAAATAATCATAAAATCTATATCAATAAAATAAGAAAACAATCATTAAGTGATGTGATATTAATGAAATAAATAGAAGTTAATGAACAAATTATATTCATCACTATAAAATGTACTAATTGATGATCATTCAAATCTAAAGATAAAAAAAATAAATTATCAATACAACATTATGAACATATATATACAAAAGTGTATAATGATGTAATATATAAAACATCATGAGAAAAATAATTAACAGTCATCCATATAAAACAAGCAATAAACGTATCAAAAAATCATTAAATAAACAATAGGTTAAAAAAATAAAATCTAAAAATTTATCAATAAACGATTTAACAAAAATAAACATAGTCATATGTCACAATAATTATACAATAACATTACACTCAAAATAATGATCATATATATATTTATATATGATTAAATAATAATTCATTGAAATATTATAAAAAAAAATAAAATTTATGATCATTCATTACAAATATATCCATAAGAGTTAAAAAAAAAAACATTAACAATTAAATAGGTATAATCATATATAAAAATTTCATATAATTAACATATATATAAAATTATTCATCATAATATCAATAAAATAGAAATCAAAAGTTGACAAATGATAATGTTATAATATCATCATCAATTAAAATGTTATATTTAAATAATATCATTTTAAAATATAAAACAAAAAAAAAAATATAATAATGATGAAATTTTTGTTACACACCCCTCACATCATAAAGACGGTATTTGGTAATAGAAAAAGGGTTGGAAAGGATTATTGTTAGAATTATACTTTGAGTCTGATTATGACAAAACATATTAAGAGATAGAGACCTACAAGACAAGCTGCAATAAACATTAATGCTGATGTGAAGATTAGTCAAACAGTATTTAATCTCACAAAAGATAAAGATCAACATTAATACTGATTAAAGATTAATTTTATCATTATTATCATTATTAGTTTCCATGTAAACCTTGACTCCTTATACTATAAAAGGAGGTCTAAGGTATGTAGTTTATAGATCCATCCATAGAATAGAATAGCAGACTTCTCAATGAGAGTCTAGCAAAAGCGTGTGTGTGTACACGTTTAGTAGTAGTAGTAGTTAGTGTATTAGATAGTGATTGTAGTCTCATTTATTCTGATCAAATATAATGAAGGCTTCAATGTTCGGTTAAAACCTTGTTTGGTAATATTGTGTTTCTATTATTTCCGCTGTGCATATCAATGTTACCTGTAAAATTAATCCTAGATGGGCTGATCGATTCTCAACATGTGGTATCAGAGCGGGTTGCTCTTGATATCTAGGATTCAAGGTTTTATGGTCGAAGAACGAAGAAGAATCCTAAAAATCCGTTTAGGGTTTTTATGTTCGTTACTTTCTGGGCAGCCGTGGTAAAACGATGATAAATGGTTCGTTAACCGTTAGATCGTCACGAAATTTTAACTGGAGGATCTATACACATATAGGTACGATCTGACCGGAGCGATCTTTGATTTGAGTTCTCAAATTAAAGATATGATTTTTATAAAACTGCTGCAGAAAAGGCGTTTTTCAAAGTTATTGTTTGACTAGCTTTGGTGAGTTGATTTTAGATCAACGATGAACCCTAGTCGACATGGACATGGCTTGCATATACTTCTGATCATCATCATGTAAAGTGTTAGAATTTCAACTCTGTTTATTGTTGATTCTGATCACCACAATGCAACATTTGGATCGTCGTTTAAAATTCCTAAACGATATCAACTGTTAGAAGACAAAACCCTAATCACCATTAATGTTATCATAGTAATATTAATTATGGTTCGTTGGGTTTCAAGATGATTAAAACTGCTCGTCATGATTTAATACTGCTTGTGACAAAAGCAGATTGGGCTCAATATATCAGGTTGCAGTGTTATTGATAATCTTGAATGTATTTATTAATGGTGTTCATGTTGGTGGATGAGTAAGTAATGATGGAAGTCGTGGTGTTGTGTTTGCCTGGTGTTATACAGGTTGTTCATATATTTACCATCTACATGCACTCCTATTTGATTATGACAAAAAGGAGAAGAGTGTTATGAACAACTAATTGTAAAACCTAATTGTAGGCTTCATAGATCGTTTTGCCCATATAGGATATCATAACATTGATCACGCGGAATAACAAATGAGAACAACAATGTTATGAACAAGGTTTTTATTCACATACATTTCCACCTTGCCCTAATTCGATACCTTGGAGCTACTAAGTTCGAGATTCAAGAGATGGTTAGCATACTTTCAGGGGAAGCTTATTGTTAACATGTTTAACCATCTACATGTACCACTGAAGGGGAAATGTTTACAAGTTGTTCATCTACAGAAGACCCCTATTTGATGATGACAAAAAGGGGAAGAAGATTTGATGATTTGCAGCTTGATGATTCTTGGTGGTATAGCATGGATTAAAGGGAAGTTTCATTCGCATATCAACTTCAGGGAAGTTCGTGCTTATTGGGTTTTGTCATTATCAACTAGGGGAAGATTGTTGGGAATTATATATTGAGTTGATAAGACAAAACACGAATGAAACAAGATGGAAACATGAAGGACCAAAGTTGTAGTCAAAGAATACTACAAAAGATAAGAATTGAAAGATTTGGTCAAAGATAATGATTGAATAACTAATTGATTTTATCATTATTATCATTATTAGTTTCCATGTAAACCTTGACTCCTTATACTATAAAAGGAGGTCTAAGGTATGTAGTTTACAGATCCATCCATAGAATAGAATAGCAGACTTCTCAATGAGAGTCTAGCAAAAGCGTGTGTGTGTGTACACGTTTAGTAGTAGTAGTAGTTAGTGTATTAGATAGTGATTGTAGTCTCATTTATTCTGATCAAATATAATGAAGGCTTCAATGTTCGGTTAAAACCTTGTTTGGTAATATTGTGTTTCTATTATTTCCGCTGTGCATATCAATGTTACCTGTAAAATTAATCCTAGATGGGCTGATCGATTCTCAACATAGATTTTAATAAAAACTTTACTCAATTAAGTTATTTATTATGGTATCACTTATTTTCTATACATCTAATGTATAAATAGTGTTACCTTTTTTAAAATTGTCGATTCAACGCATTTTTAAAATTTAAAGATTTTATATTTTATCGCGGGAAAAGATTAAAGAATGGTTAAAAACCATTCAAACCCTAGACCATTTGCGACTTCCTAAATAGTATGCAAGGTAAGGAAACTACAACGTAGTCACAAATAAGGATGCTTTATGCGAATGCTTTAATTGTAACAGAATTAATGTGTCTAGCTCTTAGAAAGAAGTCCCGCCTAAGTCTAAGAATGATATACCACCTCGAGATAAGTAATCATTGCACTAAATAAACAAACCAACTTTTAATCGGATTAATGATGGCTACACAGTTATTCTATCCATAAAGGCTTGACCATGCGCCTTTTATCTCAGTTAATGTAGCTTGCGTGGGTAAGTGGTCTTGAATTGATGTAGTCACCACCAAAACCTGTTTATCTTTAACCAAATCTTTCTCTCTTCATCTTTATCTCTTTTTGACCAAATCTTTATTTTTTTCTACATCTTGTAGAATCCCACAATGACGACTTTGGTCCTTTTATTTCCATCTTATTTCATTCGTGTTTTATCTTATCAACTCAAATATAATTCCCAACAGACACCCTAATTACCACGAATCTACCACTGACCGGGTACACTGCCCGTTAAAGTGTTGTTTTTAGTTAAGTCGGCAAAATATAAATTTATAACTTGAATCTTTAAAATAAACACCACACAACGACACATCAAGTTTTTGACGCCGCTGCCGGGGAGTGAAAATTAATTTTGATTTCTATTTTATGTTTTGGTTTTTAAAATTAGATTAGATCTAACCCTTAGGAGTAGTGTTAATTAGATTAGTGTATATTCTTGTATATTATGTATATTTTGTATATTTGTTAGTTTAATTGTTTGTTTGTATATTTGTGTGTTTATTTTAATTGTTTTTCTAATACACTGTTCTGGCCGATAACTTGATACGGCGTATCCACTACCATCGGATATGGCGTATCCAACTTTCTGTCCAATACAACGTATTGATTCAACTGATTAATACGGTGTATCCACTTCCATTGGATACGGCCTATCGATCATTTGGAACAGAAACATAACCTAAGTTTTTAAATATTTGATTTCCGTGCTAAATCTTTTTTCTATCTTTCTTCAGAGCAAATCCTACTGATTGTTTATCCCTTGTTTCAGGTAGTGCATGACAAGGAGTTCAACAAACGAACTCTTTATACCTTACAAAGATCTGAAATGAGAATTTCGATCATCTAGGAGACACTTCAAGACATTAAGTCTTGACGAGTTGAGATCGCCTGATTTCAATTTATTTTCTGACCAAGAAAACTCAGAGGAAGAAGAAGCAGAAACAATGGCAGAAACTATGGAACAGTACATGAGCAAGACCCGAGCTGACTATGGATCAGGGGTTGCTAGGCCCAAAATTGAAGACAAAGATAACTTTGAACTTAAGGGCCAATTTCTCAAGGAACTACGAACACCTTCAGCGGTTCGGATCACGAAGATGCGAATGAACACATTGAGAAAGTTCTTGAGATCATAGATTTATTCCACATTCCTAATATTACTATAGACCAAGTGATGCTTAGAGCCTTCCCCATGACCCTTACCGAAGCCGCAAGTCGATGGCTAAGAAATAAACCAACTGGTTCGATTACAACCTGGGAAGATCTGAAGACTAAGTTTCTAAGAAAATATTGCTCCACGCTGCTTGTACTGCAAAGAAAATGGAGGAAATCAACAACTTTCAACAAGAGCCGGACGAAAATCTCTATCAAGCTTGGGAATGATTTAAAGAGCTCTTGATGAAGTGTCCTCAACACTATTTAACGGAGATGCAGGAGGTAGTCTTGTTCAATAATGGATTAGATGTTCCAACTCGACAAATTCTTAATTCAAGAGGTGCCATACCATCAAAGACTAATGCTGACGCAAAAACAACCATCCAAGAAATGGATGAATACTCTCAAAAATAGCATAATGGAACATCAAGAGTCAGAAGTACTAAAACTTCGGATGGATTAGTAGCAATACAAGCACAACTGAACAACCTAGGAAGAGAAATCAAAAAGGTAAATGAAAAAGTTTATGTTGCTCAAGTAGGATGTGAACAATGCAAAGGACCCCATTACACCAAAGACTGCCCACTAAAAGAAGAAGGGAAAACCCTAGAAGAAGCTTACTACACATAATTTAGTGGTCCTTTTCAAGGAGGGAGATATAGAGCAACAGCTCCGGGATTCTATCAAAGGAACAATGCGAATCATTTGTACCAAGAACGAAGGCAATATATGGAAGATACCTTGAGCAAATTCATAAGTGAATCAGCAAAGAGACACAAAGAAAACTCCAATTTGATTAAAGAAATCCGAGCTTCGACGGATGCTGCCATTCGTAACCAAAGAGCATCTATTAAAACTTTGGAAATCCAAATTGGGCAAATGAGCAAGGTACTACAGGAAAGAGGATTTGGAAGCCTACCTAACTCTACTAAAGTAAACCCGAGAGATCAAGTCAAGTCGATTTCAACTACCATTGAAGCTGATTCATACCCGATACGCCGTATTGGATCCTCCTAATACGCCGTATCCACTGGACAGAGCCGTACACTAATGTACAGACGAGACAAACGATGATTCAATAGTTTTCAAACAAGATTTTAAACAAATAGAATCATTGGATACCTCTGAGTCAGGGCTTGAAGATTAGTAAGCCATGAGTGCATAATTAGGCCCTTCCTCTGCCTGATCACTCCAGTCATATCCACCAAGACCATGACATGACACCAAAGCCGTGGAAGTAGATATTTCCACAGGCACACTCCTTCTTGAGCTTTCCTTGTTCTTGTTGTCTTGATTTCTTAGAGTTCTGCATTCCCTAGCAAAATGTCCCCTCTTGTGGCAACTGTAGCACTTCACTTTGGACTTTCAAAACCAATAGTCTCATTGTCATTAACAATATGCTTCCTTCCTATATTCTTCAAAAACCTTCTTTCCCTCATAGTCAACATGGCCATTTGCCATCTCAAATCCATCTCTTCCATGTCATCTGGATGGATTTGTTGCAAGTCCTCATGTACAAGTTGAGGACTATTTGGTTGACTAGCAAAGAATGCACAAATAACAACATCACTCAAGTTATCAATATTTGTAGAGTTAGTAGCATTAACCTGAGTGCTAGCAGTAGAAACTCCATGAGCATTATTAACTGCTTCATTAGTGTTGCTAGTGTTGTTATTTGAAAAAGACACAAAAGCCATGTTCTGTGTGCTTGAACTTGAGCTAGGCATCCCTTTAACTTCTGGTTCATACACCTTGAGGTTGTTGTAGAGATCATCCATGCTCATTGTCTCCAAATCAGCTTTATTCCTCCACACAACACCATTTGTGTTCCACTCAGGTGATAAACTTCTTAATAACTTTTGATTAACATCTTCTTGTGAAAGCTTTTCATCCAAAAGCTCCAACTAACTCACAAGCTTTTAAAGCCTATCAAAAGTTTGATCAAGCATCTCTGAGCTTGGAGCAGTGAAGTTTTCATATTGTTGTATTAATAGATTCCTTTGAGTCTTCTTTGTAGCTACATTCTTACCAAATCTCTTTTCAACAGCTTCCAGCAACTTCTTAGCATCCTTTATAGAGTTAAATTTTAACTGATGTTTATTGGGAATGCCCATCATTAAAGTACTTCTAGGTTTCACCTTTAATCTTCTCTAAGCCTTTTCTTGTAATAGGCATCACTGTCACAACACCTTCTACAATTGTTGTTTTTAGCAAGGTTGCACCATTTTCTATGACTTCCTACAGTGCATAGTCTATCATCTGGATATATTGTTCAATCCTCATCCTCCAGATCTCATACTCACTAGGTTTGAGCATGGGAACTTTGAATACAACAACTATGTGTGCAGAATCTTGATCCATATCTTTTAGCAAAAGATCTTATGTATAAAAACAAGTTCTTCTTATTCAAAGCTTTTCAACAAGCTCTAATACCACTTGTTGATCCCACTTTAATAGATCGAATTCCTTAAGCTTGTTAAGGTTTAGTTATATTAGATAAATCTAACACAACTATAGTAAAAGCTTTGTTTGAATGTATTAAAGATTATGCGAAATCTAATCTTTAATATTAAGAAGAATTATCAATGAAACAGTAATTCAATAAACATATAATTCAACAAATAAGCTCCAATTATTAGGGTTACAAAGACCTTAAAGCTAAGAATTATACGACTAAGATTGATTTTTGGTTTTGGTACGTATAAGGGGAAGTATAACTCTCTAATGCCCTAGGACCGTCCGTTTATACACTAAGGATTTACTACTCGGCTTACAATACTGTCTAAGTAGAGAAAACTCGTTTCTAGAAAGAGACTAATACATATCTTGTATGCAAGTACTATCAACCAGTACCACCGGACTCTAGCTAGTACTAAATGTAGTACTAGCTTGTATAACTACGTAGAGATAGTTTCTTAGCAAGTAAATAGTAGTAATCTTTAGCTGCATTTAAAAACTTGTAGCAGTCTTTGCTTCTCGCTAAGTACTAACTTTTCACTAGCAGCATTAATCTTTGTACCAGCAATGTAACTACTTATAATTTGTCTGTTGAATGTTCCTGGATGAAGCGCACTATTTTCATGAGAGAGTAGCCGTGTAGTTAAAAGTGAAACTTAATAGATGCAGCAGTAATTCTTCAGCAGCTTGATGACTGTTTAGTCCCATCTATCCGGACCCTGAATACTTGTTTTGTCTGCCTGCTATATAGCATCTTTGGGTCGCATTTAAAGCGTCTCATCAACACCAGGAGGATGCTTCTAATCCTCGTCTGTTGTCTTTTATGTTGTGTTATGTGGAAGTTTTAAGTAAAACTGATAAGACAATTTCTCGTTCTTATAGCTATTTAAGCTTCGTTTCCATACTAATATTGAAGTGGGTAAGTGGGCTCGCTAAGGGGATTGGTCAATTCTTACCAACATCTAAATTATGCACTTGTCGGCATCTTGTTTTCTTCATCGAGGATATTTGGTCCTACTACACGAGTCAGACAGCTTCTCTCTAACTCTTTGTTATATTTGTTGGTGTCCTCCATAGGCATCTTTTTACATGTGGTTTATAACAGTATTTTCAAAGTATCCCATAATAAACATAGCCAATCTTCCCCTGGTCTTGTTGACTTATATTTAGGCTGTTTACCAACTGATACGATCGTCCGAATCTCCCCTTTTCCATAACTGGTATGCATTTGACTAAAGAACATGTACATTGGAGGACTTTCCATCAGCTCTTTTGTATTTGATATAATTAGCTTTTTCTTCCTTTCTGTCGAGATCTTCCAATCAACAATTCTTGGAAGACTTAACAGCTTATTCTAACAGGGTATCTTCAAGGTAAGGAGTCTACTCGGCTTACAATATTTCCTAAGTATATAAATCTTTTCTCTAAATCACTAATATTATAAGTATGGCCCAGTACTAACAAAACTAGTACTATACTTACACTAGCAAGTGGTACTATACGTAATACTAGCCGATAACTACTTAGAATCTTTCTTGAGTAGTGTAACTCTTCAGTAGCATTAACTTCAAGCAAAGTCTTGGTACTAGCCGTAGTGACTTTCACTAGCAGGTTCACTTTGTACCAGCAAGTTTGATAGTAGTATACTTAGTATATGTCTTTGACTGTGCATGAGTAGCCTAACTTGATCAGTGCAGTATTTACATAAACTTGAGCAATAGCAGTTAATTCTAATAAGCATATTAAGGATACTTTTAATCTCAACATTAATCCGATTAGAAAGTTGGTTTGTTTATTAAGTGCATTGATTTCTTCTCTCGAGGGGGCTTTCTTTCTTAAGACTTAAGCGTTACATCATCCTAGGACATAGACACATTAATTATGTACAATTAAAGCATTCCCGATAATGCATCCTTATTGGCTGTGATTATAATCTATCTTGGGATTAAAGCATTGGATGATTTGGTTAACCTTAGCTCTAGAGACTTTACCGTATTTACCGTTAATGGTATTTATACTCTAGTAGTTCTACTTGGGTCCATACTATCCAATGAAATCAGAAGTTACTTCATTGAATTATCATAGGTCCCTGCTAGTCAACACGCTTAATTAAATACCATTAACATATCCAATTAACTAGTTAAGCCCAAAGCGTATCCTAGACACAGATTTAGCAGGGCAATATTTGTGATACTATGATTCTAGATGTATAAAATTACTTTATGGGGAAGCTATCCTGACTCTTAGATTACTTGTCCGTATCACGAGAATCAAGTTGAATGATAGGTGCATACAAAAGTGCGTAAACAAGTATGAATTGATTAAAATAAATATTGATTCAAACAAGAAATCACGAAAGTAAGAGGAAAACAAATACCAAACATTAGATTTCATAATATGGTATATACCCAAAGGTGTTAGGCCTTTAAAAATGTCATTTTAAATACAAAAGCAATTATTTTTGCCAAGATAAACTATACAAAAGTTAACGAATGATACCAAAAATGAACGATTACTAACGTATATGGAATTACTTGTCTCCTATGGTAATTGATAACGGCTCGCTCGACCTCTTGATCTTTTTCTCCTTTGAGAAAAATTCGAGTTAAGGTTTTATGGTTTAGGTATCGAGAATATGATTTAGCACATTAAATACGCGTTTTTGATTTTTCTATTTTTTTTTTTATAAGGTCTGGAAGTCGGTCGATACGGCGTATTCAAGATTGGAATACGGCGTATTGGGGTATTTCTTGAGTGGGACTACGTTTTTATGTTCCAGAATATTCACATTACTATTTCTTGAATACGGAGTATTAGTCTCTCTGGATACGGCGTATTGGGACTTTATTCCTTGTGTGGTCTTTGATGAGTGGCAGACACAGATACGACCTTGCTTCCTTGTATGGATACGGGTTTTGTATTTGCGTCTTTAGAATAGTAATCGTTTTAATAGAGGGGGTTACATACCTAGAAGTTGGATAATCCTAGTCCCTTCCCCTTCTTCGTATTAAATTACCCGGAGGTTCAATTTAGGGTGTTAAATCACTTAGACATATTGTATGTGGATTGTATGCAAGAGGGTTGTGTACTTATGGATGTTTGTCTAGGACACCCTCATAATGAGTTCTTGCACATTCAATGAAAGTATTATAATCTTTATATATTATATATATTAATATACTAACGATAGAATACTTAACGGTAGTTAATTAGTTTGTTAACTAGTTTACGAATAATTAACAAAAGGTCGCTTAATTAATATGTAATGTACATATATAATTAACGAAGTCAAAAAGTCAACACCGAGGGTGTTGGACTTGTGATGGGGGATAGAGATTGAAAAAGAAGAGAAATCAGTTTATCCCACATCGATGGGATAGGTAAACTTTAGGGCTCTATATCTTGTATAAATAGAGGATCCCCTAGCTCATATTTCTCATCCCTTCTTCTCTTTTCTCTCTTGTAGTCGACAAAAAAACACCCCCATTGGAAAGGGAGTTTTGAGCTTGATTACTTATACTATTCTTGAGTGTTGGTTTGTGGAACTAGCATTCGGGTGATATTGGTTAACGTGTAGTGTGGATACACGTGGAGGTTGTTTATTTTAGCAACTAGAAAAGGTTTTGGTATTTGCATGGGTTTAATACATGTGCATATTCTCAAGAAGCTCCGATTCTTGATTTAGCTTGTTTTGCTAAAAGGTACGCTTTCGGTTTATTATTTATGTTAATTATAGTTGCTATATGAGTTTATTTCCGCTATGTAGCTCGTAGAATATTATGTCTAATATTAGGGTTATTAGATAACCATTTCCAACAGCTAGTAGGTTTATCACTTTTAAATACAACTTTGTCATTCCCTACTCTTAAAGTTATTTTCCTTTTAAACACATCGATTTTAGCGTGAACAGTAGACAAGAATGGTCTTCCTAGTATCAAAGGGGTCTTGATATCCTCGGGCATGTCAAGAACAATAAAGTCTACTGGGAATATTTTCCCTACTAGAACATTTTCCGCTATTCCTTTAGGACGTTTCACTGTTCTATCAGCCAATTCAACAATCAACTTAGTATGAGCTAACTCACCTAACCCTAGTTTGGTATAGGTCGAGAAAGGCATAACACTAACGCTAGCCCCTAAGTCAGCTAAGGCTTTATTAAAACATAAATTATTAATAATAAAAGGTAAAGTGAAACTCCCTGGGTCTTTTTCCTTAGTAGGTAGGACATCGTTAAGAAGTGTAGTTCCAATTAAATAGGCATTCAAGTCTTTCAGTTCTTATGATCCCTCCTCTTCATCACAGCAATCATCATACAAATGACTAGGAAAGGGAATAGTCGCTTGACTTGGTACGAAAAATAGCAACTGTTATGTGGTACCGATACTACGTATCGGCTGGGTCCAATATGGCATATCGAGGTCGTATCAGTTTCAACAATAGTTGAGATTGACTTGACATGATCTCTCGGGTTTGTTTCAGTTGAGCTAGGTAAATTTTTAGATCCCCTTTCTTGCAGTACCTTGCTCATTTGCCTGATTTGAATTTCCAAAGCCTTGATCGAGGCTCCTTGATTTCTAATAGCAGCATCCGTGGAAGCTCGAATTTCCTTGATCAAGTTGGAGTTTTCTTCATGTCTTTTCGTAGATTTGGCCATAAACTTTCTCAGCGATTCTTCCATTGTTTGTCTTCGCTGTTGATACGAAGGGTTTCCATTGTTCCTTTGGTAAAATCCTGAAGATGCTGCTCTATATAGTCCTCCTTGTGGGAATGGCACACCAAATTGAGTGTAATATGCTTCTTCAAGTATTTTTCCTTCTTCTTTTAGTGGATAATCCTTGGTGTAATGAGGTCCCTTGCATAATTCACAAACTACTTGAGCAGCATACACTTTTTTATTTACTTTATTTCCCTTCCAAGGTTATTGAGTTGAGCTTGAATAGTAGCTAATCCATTAGAAGTTTCAGTACTTCCAGACCTAGTAGACGTTCCATTGTGCCATTTTTGGGAATGATCAGCCATCTCTTGGATGGATTTCTTTGCATCGACATCTTTTATAGATGGTAGGGCACCTTTAGAATCAAGAATCTTTCTAGTAGGTACATCCAATCCCATATAAAATAAGATCACTTCCTGCATATCCGTTAAGTAGTGTTGAGGACATCTTAATAAAAACTCCTTGAATCGTTTCGATGCTTGGTGAAGAGTTTCATCGGGATCTTGTTGGAAGTTGTTGATTTCCTCCATTTTTTAGCAGTTCGAGTAAGCGGACAGTACTTACTCAAAATTTTTACCTTAAGAGTTTCCCAAGTTGTAAATGAACCAGTTGGTTCATTCCTTAGCCAACGACTTGCGGCTCTAGTAAGCGACATAGGGAAAGCTCTAAGCATCACTTGATCTTGAGTCATGTTAGGGATATGGAACAAGTCAACAATCTTAAGGACTTTCTCAATATGTTCATTGGCATCTTCATTATCCGATCCACTAAAAGTGTTATCACGCATTTCCTTGAGAAATTAGCCTTTTAGTTCAAAGTGGTCTTTTCTTCGATCTTAGGCCTAGCAATGCCCGAGCCATAACCTTCTCGGGTCTTAGTCATGTATTCCTCCATAGTTGGTTCTGTCATCGTCTTAGTAACTTCTCCTCGGACTGTTCTTATCAGAAATAAGGTTGAATCCTGGTAAACTCAAATAGTCAAGACTCTGTGTCTTGGAGAGCTTCCTTGATGATCGGAACACTCGTTCAGGGTTTTCGAAAGGTTGGACGAGATCTTTGTTTGAACTCCTTGTCATGCACTACCTGAAACAGAGGATAAACAATCAGTAGGATATGCTCAAGGAAAGAAAATACAGAAAACTAAGTACGGAAACGAAACAAAAATTAAAGTCTACTGCTATATCAGATGATCGATACGCCGTATTTAATGGAATTGAATACGTCATATGGACCTGTTGAACAAAATACGCTGTATTGGTTTAGAAAGGTTGATACGTCGTATTCAACTTGACTGAATACGCCATATCGATTGTTTGACCAGAACAGTGTACATAAAACAAAAATAAAACAGAAAAGTAAAACAAGCACACAAACAAAATTATAAAAACTTTAGGTGAAATGGATGACCCTACACTAAGACTCAAAAAATAAAAATTTTACACTAATTAGACTACACTAATATTTAATTAAAAAGTTAGACACTAAAAATACTATTAAAATAAATTTAAACTTCACTTCACCGGCAGCGGCGCCAAAAACTTGATGTGTCATTGTGCGTAGGTATTATTTATTATCAAGTTTTACATTTATATTTTGCCGACATTACCTAAAAACAACACTAACGGGTAGTGTAACCGATCAGTTGTAGCTTCGTTGGTAAGTAGGGTGTCGATCACTAAGAGCGAGAGCGTTAATTCCTAAGTCTACCAGTATTTTAGTTATCTATGTTAGTTTTAATCTATCTAATCTATGTCAAAACCTATGCTAAACCTAATTCTAACGTGAAGGGGGGTTTTCAGTGGAGAGACTGCAGGTTTTGTGGTAAATTTAACTATTTAGGACACGACAACACACACAGTGCAAATCAGAGATAGAGAGCGAATCAAGCACAATTTTAAGGATAACTGTATTAAACCATGATTTATCCAAGTAAAACACGGGTTTGCTATTAGTGCAATAATTGACTTATCTCGAGGGGCATATCATTTCATGATTTAGGCGGTACTTTTCCTAAAACCTAGACACTACTTTTTGTCTAATTAAAATGCATCCGCATAAAGCAAGCATTTGTTGTTTATAATATATCTTTGGAGATTAATAATGATGATCTTATTAAACCCTAGCTCAACGAGACTTTACTAACTTACTGCTTAACGACTCTTTACTAGTAGTCCACTATTTAAGTCCTTACCAAGGGAATCAGAACGTCATTTGTTGATCCTAGGTCACTTGCTAATCCAACTTGTTCACTAAACCAATGGCAAGGATATGTCATTATATGTGATCCTATGATTCTAGATATATAAATTCGGATATGGTGAGCTATCCAAGCATCTAGCTAGCATGATTATTTTGCTTTCTTAGATCTATTAAATGATAGGGCGCAGACTTAAGCACGTAAATGAGTATAAATCTGATAAACATAATCCAAAAATTCAATGATAAATAAGCAATCGAGATTAACAACCAAAACATTAAAATCTTCATAACATGGCTAAATACCTAAGGTTAGCCCATTACCTTTGGTTAATTGAATACAATACTATAATAATAGAATCAACCAAGGTAACCTAACCGAGTTAAACGAATGATACCAAAAATTAAATGATTATTAGAGTATAGATGATTACAAGGTGTTTCCTATGGAATTAAGCACGTTACTTGACCTTCTTTTCTCTTGCCTTCTGAAAATCAACTTTTGTGTTTATGGTATCGAAAATATGTTCAAGCACTCCCTAAACTCGTGTTTAGGGATTTGTATTTATAGTGTCCGGAAAAACATCGATACTCCATATGGTTGAGGTCAATACAGCGTATTGGGGGGTTTCTTGGAGTAAGGAACACATTCAATATCTTCCAGAATCTTCAAATAATCTTCAATACGGCGTATAGAGTCTTCTGGATACGCCGTATTGCTATTTAATTATTCATGGTTTCTTGTGAAGTGCAGGCACAGATACGCCGTATCTTCCTTGATGGATATGGCGTATAGGTTGTCAGAACAGTATCTTGAGATTTCTTTGTTTAAGCTCTAAAATGCCTTTTAGCATAACTTTACCAATTACTCCATAATTACTACAAATAACAACTTTAAGCAATTAAGTACCAATTCATGCAATAATTATACACAATGGGTAAGAAACATGTGATAAATGATGTTATAAAAGTGACGTTATTTGATGTCATTAGAGAACTAATAACTCTTATTCTCGATCTAGAACACCGCAACCAAAAAGAAATATTGGACGACAAAATCATCCAAATGGCTTTCTCGTAACTTGGAATAACTTCCTACCTCAAAGTTACATGCCATGGGGAATGTGTCCTCCATTCCCACATCCCAACCAAATGCAACAAATGCAAGGGATGTTTAATGCCAACAACTTTGGACCCATGAGATATTGGGGACCAAATGTTTGAGTTATTGTGTTATATAATTAGATATGCCTTGGGATCGATTTGGAGCCCGGTGAATGCATTAAAGATAGCGGTTGCTCGAAACATATGACGGGAAATCGAAATCCCTTCTCAACTTACAAGGCATACTGATGAGGTGTCATTTTATATACTTTTTTGGGGTCATTTAACCCCCTAAATCATGCAAATATGCCCAAAATATGTGCTTAATCGTTCCTTTTTGTGTTTTTAGCATTTGGGAAGCGCTTGGAGGAAATACACGTGGCTTGGACTCAATTTAGGAAGAAATGAGACAAAATTACAACTTTACACGAAGTGGTTTCAAGGATGCGCGTACAATGCCTAGAGACGGCGGCGCAATTCCTAGCGACGCCGTCATAACTTACAAGGGATGGCGTCAAGAGTTATGTGACGGCGTCAAAATGTAACCGCCTCAAAGAAACCCTAAGAAGATTCTATGAAGCGACGACGTCAGGATTTTGGCGATGCCGTCGCGATTCAATTCCTATATATATACCTACGTTTTTAGGGTTTTATTGTGCAACCTTTGGGATACGACCTTAAACATTATATAGTTCGAGTGTCGCAGCTTTTCGGTCATTCTTAGGGCTTAAAAACCCTCTTGTATCAGCCTTGAACACATGTTTTAATCAAGTGAAGTCATTTATCTTTTAATCTTTCAATATGTCTATGTGTTGTTTGATTGATTCTTGTTTTTCGCTTCTCTTTAACATGATAGGCAAGATCCATTAGTATTTACTTATGATTGCATGAAACTTAGTTTGTAAATCCTTTTAATATTTCTTCTTGTGCTGGATGTGCACGTTAGGCTCTAGAAAACCGGCTATAAAATATTTAGCATAGACATCTAGGGAAACGCGAGTGTGTAGAAAGGATACCATCGGTAATAGTCTTCATACTACCTTACCCCTAATATGGTTGATCCCTCTTAAGTTTTATTAATGCATGTAATGTACTCTTAGGGGCCTTGTAATAGTCTTCATACTACCTTACATATGCGTTGCCGTAACGGAATATTACATAGACGAAGGATTCGTGTAATCTGTTCATGACCTAGGAAAGACTTACACAGATCATCACAAGTGTGACAAAGCAATAGGTTCAGGAGAAGCAAACTAAGGAGTAATGCATGATTAAGTAAATACGTTCATTTACCATATAAGTTTCCACCCAAATTAGTTTAGTTTAATTATTAGTTTAATTAGTTTAAATCAAAACCCACCTCTAAAACCTGAATTTTACATGCTTTCATAAAAATATAAAAATACAAAAATAATCTTCTCTCAACCTCTTAGATCTTAGTTAGGTTTAGTTCGACCCTTCAGACACTATTCCTGTAGAGAACGATAACAACCCCCGAGTCCTTGCTATACTACACTGCAACGATTAGGTACTCTGCCTAGGGAGTTGTAAAACCTGTTGCGTTTACAACGACCGCATCAAGTTTTTGGCGCCGCTGCCAGGGAATAGTATAGGTTCGGACTCTATCTATCTTAGGTCTACTCGCTTGATTCCTATCCAGTGAGATTTTAATTTCTGTCAATTAGCTTTCTTTGGTCTATCTTTTCCTTGTGTTATTTTTTTTGTAAATCTTTTTCGTTGACCTCCATGAAAAACGAAAATATTATCCGTACTCTTAGAGATTACTTCAGACCTAGACACGAGGGCTATCGAAACACCATTGAGCTCCCCGATAGGAACAATGTGATGCCTCTGCGATCCGACACCATCCGGTTGGTGCAAAATGGATGCTTTTTCCATAGACTTCGGTCCGAGGATCTAAATCAATATCTTAAGGATTTTCTAAAACTTGTGGACTCACTTGAACTTGATGTTGCAAATAGGAAAAATACGATCCTACATTTATTTCAAATTTTCCTTCGCGATCAAGCTAGCAATTGGCTTGAACGTCTTCCAGCAGGATCCATCTCCACTTGGGAGGATCTTACTACTTGTTTCCTTGCTCAATTCTTTCCACCGGGAATGACTTCTAAACTTAGAAATAACATCTTGATGTTCCAACAACATCAGGGTGAATCTTTGTCTGAAGCATGGACTCGTTTTAAGGACTTACTCTAAAAAGTCTCTCATCATGGCATCGATCTTTGGCTCTAAGTCTAAATCCTTTATGACCATGTCAATCCTGCCACAAGGCGAACCATCGATCAGTCAGTTGGTTAGCTACGTGACAAGAACACCGAAGAATCCTTGGCACTTGATAGATGTTTAATTATACATGTTTAAAACCCGTAAAAACTTGCAAAAATGACCAAAAATGCCAAAAGATATGTGTGTTTGTGTGTTTTTGTCCATGTGTGTAGGCTATGAAGGAATGAAGGCAAAAGTGAAGAAAAGTGATCAAAAACGACAAGAAACGGAAAAAGCAAGTGATCAAGTGAAGACATGAAGAAAGATATCAAAGCCATTTCCTGTTTTAAAAACTACAAGGGCCAGAAATGCCAATTCTCAAATTCACTTATATACTACACTTTTGAAAAAGAAACACAAGGGCTTGTTATGCAATAATCCCAAACTTTCAAACACAAACGCGGGTTAACTTTTCTTCCTAACAACCTTATAACCATTTTTCCCGCCAATAAGCTCGAACAAACCCAACCTTCCCAAATCCCTTTCCCGTTTTTCCCAAACTCCACTCCCACCAATCAAAGTCCTTCGCCACGTCAATTAAGTGAGGTGGCAGCTTCTCATTGGCTCAGACACGTGGCAAGAAACATCCAACGGCTACAATTTCTTCAAATTGGATCAAACGGCTAGGAATGCTTGAAGTTCTCATCCTCTCCTCACCTCTACCTATAAATAGGAGCTTGTTATTCAGTTTTGGGGAGTTAGTTAGTTCATTTTCTTTTGTAAATTTCCCTTTTCAGTTTTACTTGTACTGTTCACCTTTTCAAATTGAGCTTTTAAACTTTCAAGTCATTTGTACCTTCTGTTTCTTATCTTGTACTATTCTTTCTAAAGCAATAAAACTAGTTGAGTTGTGTTTGTGTTCAAGTTTACATGTTATAAGTCAGTTTTAGCTAATAAGCTTGTAATAAGCTCAATTGAGCTTATTCTGTTTTCTCTAGTTCAAAAGTTGTTCAAATTTTGTTAAAAGCTTTTTAAATACTGTATTTGTCTATTTTTGTTCAACTATGATTCATTTGAGTTCAGTTTGATTGAGTTTGGAAGAAATAAGGAATAATAAGCAAATTTCAGCTTATTGAGCTTATAGCTATTTGGTTTAGAGGCAAGGTGCCATATAGGTTTTGAATTTGGAAGCCACTCACTCAGAAAGAGTGGCTAGGGTCAGAGACTACAAATTCAAAGGTTTAGCTTCATGATTTTGATTTCAGCATTCAAATAGCTTAATCCAGTAGCTTATTGCATTGTCTTTTTGTGTTTAAGTCTGTTCAATATTGCTTAGTTAGCTTAGAGATTCTAATGCTTTAAGCTGTTGTAGCTAGAACTCATTAGGATTTCATATCTTAAATTATGTCATTTAGATGGTTTAGCATAGCTGAGAAAGTACTTCTTTTTGAAATATAAGCTAGGAATTTTAGAGTTAAAATAGCTTAATTGGATTAGTTATAGCTAGAGTAGATATAAGGTTTTTAGTTATTTAGTTTAAAAATAGATCTTAAAAGCTTTATAGAAATAGTCAAGAAGTGTAAGGAGTGTTTGGCACTACACAACTTTGACTCTAAAAGTCAATTACCATTAGCCTAATTCTTTTCTTCAGTTGAGTCTCTCATGAGGAACAAGTTTTCCAAAGGTTTCAGAAGTTAAATTTGCATTCTTAAAGATTCTATGGTTTAAAATAGTTTGCTAGCACCAGGACACCTTAAAGTGTTGAGTAGTTTTAGAGTTAGGTCACTCACAGCATTTTAGAGTTCAATTTGGGTTAATGTAAGCTTAGAAACATTAAGATAGTTAGTTTAAAAGTCCTAAACCTATAGACTTAGCCTGCATTTAAGTTTTTGCCAAATACATCAGCATTAGCAGTGGTAACTCAGTTACCACTGCTGATTCTCATCATTTTTCTAGCTACCTTTTAGAACTTGTAAGAAGGAAATAAGAACTTAGACTTAAGCAATTTAGTAGTTCTCCATTAGCTTTATATAGATCATCTTTTAATTTTCATTTCTAAGCTTTAGACTAGCCTTAATTTTCCTACAAAAGTTGTATTAGCAGCAGCTGAGAATTTCAAGGACTCTTTTGGAATCACTTTTAAGCACTAATTAGTAGTAGTTAGAATCTGAGTTTTGAAGCTTAGTTAGTTTGAATGTAGATCTTGCCTTTTAGCTAAAAAGTTCTTCTTATTGCTTATTTAGGATAGATTTAATTAGCTGTCAAAATTAGCTTTTCTAGATAAAATCTTATTTTAGCTGATTAAATATTCTAGATTAAAATTCTATTTTCTAGTTGTGTATTCCAAATTCCTTTTATCTAGGTTTCTTCTATATTCATAGTAGAGCTTATTTTCAAAATTCCAGTTTCTAGAATTTAGATTTGAGCTATTTAGCTTATTAGGAATTGCTTAATAACAGTCATCAAGCCTGAACTTTCACTTTTTAAGAGCAAATTTCTTGATAATCTAGTTTTCTTTTAGCTTATTTCTTTTTAGATATCATTAGAACACATCATAAGTTTTTTGGTTCTTATTTTCATTGAGTATTAAGCTAGAAATAAGCCAAAGTTTAGAAAAATTAGAATTTCTAAGAAACATCATAGTTACTGTAGCACAGTTTAAAAAGTTAAATTTCTTGCTTATTCAATAGTTAAAATGTCAAAGTGCTTTTATTAAAGTTGTAGTAGAAAAGCTCAGGTGTAACTTTTCTGTTTTAAGTTTTTGCTTATTTTCATTTTTGTAATAAGCTAATTTTTATTTAAGTCGTAGGGTTTTTTTGGTATTTTCCTAATAGTTAAGGGTGTTCTGTTTTCACTATAGTGTTAATATTCGTTACTTTCCTCGCCTACCCTTTACTTTCATCTTTTGCACTTTCTACTCTGTTCTTTTAGGTTAAATAAAATAGAATTAATATTCTTAATATTAGTTTAATAAAATTAGGGTTTATGTTTTAATAAGCAAAATTAGGTTTCAATTGATTAGTAAAAATTGGGCATTTTCATACCATTAGTTTTCTGCACATTTTTAGTAGTTAAATATCATTTTTCTTCATTTTTCCAATTGAATTTGTATTTTCTAGAAATTAAAATAGGTTTTTAGTAATTTCTTTTTCTTAAGAAATTCACAGAAAATAGAAAAATAGCTGGAAAAATCTAATTCTTTTTGTAAAAATTTTCTTTTTCATTCTAGTATTTTTGAAAAATAGAAATAGATTTTTAGTGTTAATTTTTAGAAAAAGTTTATTTTTAGTTAATTCATTTTTCTTTAAAAATTCATAGAAAATTCAAAAATAGTTAAAATTTTTTAATTCTTTTTCCTAAAATTTTCTTTTTAAATTTGTGATTTTTAGGTATAAAATTTGTTAAAAATAGTGCTTTAGATTTTA
>BQNB010015761.1:414-72687 GCA_026074375.1 Tanacetum coccineum | reverse complement strand
TGTATAACAATATCATCAAAACCTTCTATTGCCAGTAATGTCTTAATGTTCGCTAAGGAGCCAAATTCCTTAAGTTTACCGAACACTGATAATGAAAGATCACCTTTAAAAGTACATGAATCATCAAGAACCATAGCCGGTTTAGAATCATTCTCAACTGATTGAGATTGATGCCCAGTTTTAGCCACATGAACGTAAGAATTAGAGAGTTGATGCATACCAGTCTTCATTTGAACACCTCCTGGTGAAGTCGCTTTCACCACGTTAGATTTGAATTGAATACTAACCTTTGTCAATGGGGATCTCTGAAACCGAGCAATATTGGCATGGATCCTCAAGCGTCCCACCCAAATTGTACACAGGTTATTGACAATACGATCAACATCCTTGATCTTAATGAACCGAACAAACCCAAATATGCATCCTGATTTGGACCTAAGCATCAATGACGTTACCATATTGAGTGCAAGTATTCTAAAGATCACGCGCTGTAAATTGTTCTGGGAAATTTATGATGAATATGGATGTAGAAATCTGTTGTACATCATCCTCTTTTGAACAAAGAATATCCATGATGAAAAAGAATTAGGGTAAAAAAGCAAAAAAAGACAACGGTGAAACCCTAGGAAATCTGGAAAAAAACCTAAGAAAAAACAAAACGAATCCCTATGCTCCCAAGGTAAAAAATCGCCTAACACGCTCGTTATGAGTAACAAACAACAAGTGAATGTACTCAATTACAGGGGTTATAGCGATCATTACGTGAAAGAGGTAGTAGATCAGATTGTTTTAGGCTTGAAAAGATGGATCGCAGTCGCCGCCATTACTGGGGTTTTTTTTGTGGTTGAGATCACTTGCAATTACTTTTTGCTCTGCGTGAGACGTAGGTGAATTGTAACCCAAGGTAAAAGAAGAATTTATGAATTATGCTAGTGTTTAAGATTTTTAATGATGAGTTGTAATTTTTAGTGAAAAAATGGCATCTTTTTTGTTATTTTGAACATTGGGTACGATATGCTATTTGCAAATACTAATCGTTAAGGTTCAAGATTATTGTTTGGTATGTTCGGCAAAGAGCTTTTAAGAGCATCTAGAATTGAAAGCTTGTTAGCAAGTAGTGTTTAGCATTTTGTCTCTTTGAAAAACACTACTTTTCAAACTTTTAATAAAAGAAGCCTTTAGCGTTAGCATTAGCATCTAGCTTTTGCGTTATTTTACACTTTAAAATAACTTATACAACTACGTTACCAAACAAAAGCTACCCCTCACAACTACTTTAAGTGTTGCTTGCCGCTACTACTAGTTTGTAGTTTCTATAGTTCGCCTTTAAGATTGTTAGGAGCCTATTTATCTTGTAAGTTTTTGTAAAAAAATGACATATGTCATGTTAAATTCATGGTCTTGTACAATGAAAACGATTTGTTGTATGTGTCATGCCTTTAAAATTGTTATTGTTGTGTTTATCTTGTGATTATTAGTGACTCAATTACTTAGACATGGCGGATACACAAACATCTAGCTGCACGTCCCTCTCAATGTTAAAGTAACAGCCAATAGGGATAAAAAATGGCAGAGCCTCTGGAAAGACCAACACGCCCTATTATACAAGAAACTCTTATTGACCATCGGTCCATAACAAGACCCAGGCATGCGTCGCCATTCCGGATAGTTAGGGTGGTTGTTTTATAGGTTTGAACAGTGACCTAGCTATCTAGCTCAGGTATAGCTCGGCGTCCCACTCTCTTATGAGTGTCACGTACAGTGCTTGGGGTAGTATAAATACCCCAAGCTCATTCAATGCAAACCAACTATTCTTATACGCATTTACTCACACTTATTACACTGCCTAGCGGCTTCTCTCATATCATATACTTACTCTCACGCTGGAGCTTAGTCCTGGGATAACACCCGAGGCGAGGCTAACGTGTGTTGCTCTTTGTTCAGGCTTATTAAGGACTAAAGGAAACTAGAAGGGCATCTTTCCTTCTACCCAGTAGACTTTTACCTCAACACTTACCTTCAAGATTGGTAGGTTCTGTATATTTTGTAATTTCTAGTGAAAAGATAAAAAAATCTCTTGTTTTGAAAACTTTAACAATGAATATGAATGACTTTTTTTTCCTACTTGATAAGGCTAACACACCTATTATACACCTTATAAAACACTTAATTTGAGACTTGAACCTACACCTTTTGAGGGATTTACATGTATGTGTATAATACCATCAAGATTGTTAGGGTTATGTTATTCTTGCAATTTCTAATGAAAAGATGGCATTATTTTCAATTGAATTCTGGTTTTTGAAAAATGATTTCGATATGTTTTTTGTAGTCGTAAGTGTTGAAATTCATTGCTCTAGAGATTTTCTCATTTCTACTAGTTGTAAGATAATATTAAGAGTTAACTACATTGTTTGTCCTTGTGGTTTGGTGTGTTTTTCACTTTTTGTCAAAAAATTTAAAAAGTTTTGATTTTAGTCCAAAAGGGATACTTTTGTTCCAATTTTGTTAACCCCGTCAATTTGACTTGTTTGATTGTATAAAATGACTAAAATACCCTCATTCTCGTATTGTAAAGTTACTAAATCCCCCCCCCTTATTCTTTCTATTCTGATTATTGGTATCGCTATAGCCATCCCTATCGCTATCGCTGTTGATATTGCTATTGTAAAAAACTGATCCAAACAACCGCTTAGTTCATTTCTTTCAACATTGATTTTGCACAGTACCATATTTGTTGCTTCAAGATCATAGTTGATTTGCATACAAGAAAACTGATACTACCATTTTGCACATTACCAGTAGTGTAGTTCATTTTGCATTCAAGAAAACCAATACCGTTACCATCCACCAAATTGTACAACATTTACCATCCACCAAACTTTTAGTGTACAAACAATACAATTCAATTGAAATTTTATTCTTTTTCATATATAAAAATCAAATACACCACTACCAACTAATTTGACTTCAAGAATGAAATGTTAAAAACAAAACCATTAACACAAATCTAAAATTAAATCGACTTGATCATGAACACAAATCAAGAACGCAAACTCCCATGGGTACCACTACGAAACAACCACCATCAAACCCCAATCCCCAACACCATACGACCACCACAAAACTCCCATCGCCACCACTACCACCATACAACCACCACCAAAAGATACAACCTCAATTGTGCGGATCCCTTCTTCGAAAACCAAATAATCAACAATAATAATACCATCTCCAATAAACTACCAAGACTCGAAAAATAAACTTACAAGATCTTAGTTATATCAATAAAAGGTCTTTAAAGATCTTCATAAACTCATCATAGATCTTTGTATAAACATTCAATCAAAAACAACAACAAAGCAAAATACGTGCCCAGGACCGTTATTAAAGATCTTGAAGCTTTTTTTTAGCAGAAAGAAACCAATAGGAGTTGGTTTATTGCTCGGTTATAAGTAGCAGAAAGAAAACAAAGTTTTTTTTTGACTCTATATGATTGCTTCGATTGGATTTGAGCAGAAATAAAAGTTACTTTGGTGTTTGGTTATCAAGAACGAAAAGGAAATGACAAATATTGTAGGAATTTATTGAATACTTATTAGGTGGTTGTGGTGAAATCCGGCAAGATTCCGACGACCATGGTGACTGGGTTTTTGTTTTTGTTTATGTTAAGAGAGAGATATAAAAAAATGTTTGTAGGAGAAATATAAATGTGTTTTTGGTTGTGTTGAGGAGAAAATAGAAAAAGAAAAATAATATAATATAATAAAAAGATGAAAATACCCTCCTAACTAACTGTCAAACTAACGGAGTTAAAGGAATTGAATTGAAAGTAAAACAAAAGTATCATTTATAGACTAAAATCAAAACTTTTTGAATTTTTGGATCAAACCGCACTAAACCACAAAGACCAAAAATGTAGTTAACTCTAATATAAAATGTTGTTTGATACTCCCTTCATCCCAAAATTATTGTCCCCCGACAAAAAACACACAGTTTAAGAAAAATGCATTTATTACAGCCTTTTCTTACTTTTTGACATAATAACAGTTTTACCCTTAGCTAATTAATTAAAGTCTTCTTTAAAGTTTGTAATAATAATTTTAAAGAAATGTAATATAGTAAACTTGATCAAACTTCTCTATCTATTTTTAATAATGAACAATTAAATTGAGACATCCTAAAAAGAAAACATGGCCAATAAAAATTAAGAATTGATATTTCCACGGAAGGAAATGAAAAGTACACAGAAAATTCAAGTAAAATGACTACTATGCCCTTGTTATATTGACTTTAATTTTCTCTTTCATAAAAAACCTCCTTTCATTTTCTTAGTAGTTTCACACACTTTCACATTTTTTATATCACAACCCCCATTCAACTAAATATACACTTGGAGCCGAGAGAATCAATCTTCAACAATCATATAGAGTCAAAAATGAAACTGAAACTTGAAATGTTATAAAGCGTACGAGTATGTTTCTCTTTAGCATAACTTACGATGATTAATGGTATTAATTTAAGAACTTCCATATAGTTGATGGCAATAAACACAACCTCAATTGAGGTGTGTGATTACCCATTAAGTCACTATTAATGGTGCTTTGAGCTGCTTAAAATTATAATAACATATTAATCAACAAACCCAATTAAAATTGAGTTCTAATAAACCCATACTAGAAATTTGGAAGCTTAAATCGTTGTTCATATTAAAAGCTTCGATTTTTAAATTTGAATTGTCATTAGTATGAAACTATAATCTGGAACTGTGACTTGATCCCCAAACTTTGTAATTTTAAACATTCTTAACCGAATGTGTTTCAAGTTCAAGAGAAATTTGATTTAAAGTTTTACACAAATTGGTTTTTGTTGACCTTCTCTTCGTCGATCCTACATATGTAATGCTAAAATGGTAATTTTAACCGGAGTTTGATTATGGATTTTGTAGCAGTGGAAAAGGAAAGGGTTAAGTCCATTAAATAGAAACGTACTTTCTAAAATTTACCTTATAGTAAACACACTTGTTTTATTACCAATCTAGGCATTAAAACCGGTTTCTTTGTAACAATTTAGTAAATATGACCAATTGATTTTCCAAGTAAATAAATATATATTTTTTAATTCCACGTGTATAGTCTTTTTAATTTTATCAAAACTTAAAAACAACAAAACAGTACCCATAATCTTAAAAACCCCACCCAACTCTTTTTAATTAATTGTATCATCTTCATCTTTATTTCAACTAGCATTTAAGCCCGCGCGTTGCCGCGTGATGTTTGTCAGGGTGAATTTGATATACATCCGAAAGTATGTAGAGAACTCCACGTGAATCTGGTGCGAGCCAAAAGTCTCAGACATGGTACAGTAACAATTTCATTAAGCTATATAGATATTGTGTTTGTCATCATTCAAGAACAGGAGAATAACTTTGAACCAAAACAACTTATACAGTTTAATTTTATAAACACCTAAACAACCATATGGTACATTAGAAGCAACTATGTTCTATCACCCTTTGATCAAGTTTAAAGTTTAGTTATAAAACATAAAATACTACTGCAGCCCTGACTATTTTCCTTCATTCCTAATCTATGTCCTCATCACATGCATATCACCTTTCGTTGTGAATAGCAATCCAGGCCACACGTGTCACACCCCGAAACGGGCCCTAGACGGAATACGTATCCGGAGGCGTGACGCTCCTGGATATCTCAAGTACAAAGCATAAAGAACGACCTCTAAGGGTACGTTTTGAAAATAAACACCGTTGCGTAAATTTAAAATAATAATAAGTTTTACATCGATCAAATTAAAAGGATTTAAAAGACAATACGCAGAAGCTTAAATGAGTTCAACAACGGTATTTAAAGACATAGATAAATCTCTGGTAAACCGGTACAGGCAAATAGACTTCACATAAGTCAAGCAACGACATCCATGCTAAGCATCTGAGAAAAACATGCTCAAAACGTCAACATAAAGTTGGTGAATTCATAGGTTTAATTCAAACGTTGTTATAGTAGACCGCAAGATTTCAAAACGTATGTGACAGTTATAACAGATACAACTTCACATAAAGAGGTATTTATGTTGCATTAAGCTCATGACACCGAAGCTAATTCCGAACGTAGCATATAACATGCCAAATGATTGCTTGCCCTTCCAGGTGTCTGACCAAAGACCACCTAACTAGATTCGACATGACATATATCCGTTAGTCCTTAGACAACTCGAACTAATAAGCGCTACTCACCCGGATAGGGATAATTACTCCCAATAGATCTATTTATTCACTCGCGCTCCCTCAACCGGTCCTCCGGTCAAGAAATTAACAATTCATGATAGTTCAGGCAAATAGTGGTCTAAACGCTACTTAGGCAACATGTAAACAGGGAAAACTCACGTATAATACTTGTGTCCAGTTTTACAAACAAGCAATGTTTCTCACCCCAAGTTATAAAACATTTATTCAAAACAAGTAAAAAAGTAGGGCTATGAACTCACCTTATACGGGTAGTGGATCAAAAGGAATCAATCAAGTGAAAATGAATCTCACGGTCCTAGCGACAACCTAACATATAGTCGTCGTTTAAGAATGATGTGCAATGAATAACGCTTAACGCAAGAACTGATCATCTGAGCACGAGTAGACACGGCGTATCCCTTTTTAAAACGTACTTTCGAAAGTTATAAGTTTTGACAAGTCTCGACATTTTGAAACATCTTCAAAAAGATTTCGTCTTTTAGTGTATTTCATCTTTTAGTGTATTTCGTCTTTTAGTATCTTTTGTCTTTTAGTGTATTTCATCTTTTAGTGTATTTTGTCTTTTAGTTATTTCGTATTTTAGTGTATTTTCGGTCTTTTAAATGTATTCTCGACTTTTAGTGTCTTTAATGTCTTTTATAGTGTATTTCCGTCTTAGTGTCCTGACACATCACCGTTGACTCAACGACAAAAAAAAATGTTACCTCAAACTCGACCCTTAATTTTTTCTAACATTTTATCATAAGATTTGATAATACAAGTATATTTCGTGTTTTTTATAAAGTTATGAAATTACGGCATGACCTTTCTAAAAATATCGATTTTCCATTTTTTATCAACCTCGACACGTGAAAACCATCCTTTTTAACAAAAGTACATCATTTTATTGACATCGAAAAAATATCCGATCTATTTTCGACAACACCAAAATATCGAAACAAATCCGTTCTTTAAACCAACCTCTCGACATTTTTAATTTACGCTTCCAACACGCCAACCACTATTTAAACTTAATATACGATAAATCTTAAATAAACGATATAGCCCTAATAATAACAATATATATCTCAAAATAGTCAAATACGAACTTTTATGCACAAAATACAAACTACTTTTATGTTTTTTCTTCCATTTAAAACAATAAAGTTTAAACTTAAGACTTGAATTTTATAACAAAATAGATAAGATTTTCACAACGTATCCTCTTGTACACCTGTTCGGAATGATCATATTACGAATGCAAAAGTACAACAAATGTAAAAATAGAGATGACTTACAAAAGAAAACACGACGCAAGATGATTAGAAACTAAGAAAAAACCCGAATAACGTTTTTTATAATATACCCGAATGAAATAACAATCAACTCGAACAATATATCTTCAAATGGTTGCTCAAGAATTAAAAATGAATGGAGTTGTGTGTGTGTGTTTGATGGTTCGGACAAAGAGAGAAGAAAAGAAAGAGAAGTAAAGTTTATGTGTGTGTATGGAATGAATATGAATGAGATGCAAATGAATGAGGTGATATATATAGGCTAGTTCCAAAATTCACAACACATACATGTGTGTGTGCTTGTAGCCGATCGGACAAGGGGGGGGGGGGACAACACAAAGGGGACCAATTTGATCTCCCAATGGTATCCTTGTGTGTACATGTCCTTACCATATTTCATGCTAACTTGTCTAGGATTTCAAAATATGAAAAATGGTATCCCATGGTGATGGTGTTGGTGATATTCGGTTATGACAAGCCAAGGGGGGACCAAAAAAATGATTTCCCACATTCTAGGATCACTAGTGCTCAAAACATTTAATTTCCAAAGCCCTTTACATGCACATGCATATGTATAGATTAAAACGCGTAGCACGTAAATAACGAAACGAGTAACGGTAACACGGAAAATTACGAAATTTTAAATATTGCTTTAAAACATAAAAACGCGTTCACTGGCGAAAGACTACGATAAAATACAATATGGTTCGCTCCCGGAGACGATTCTCAGACATTAACGGAACAACTTCCCGGTTACACTTAAAAGCTTAACGAAACTTTGAAAAATTCAAATTTCTAAACGGAAACGGCTAATTTATTAAACGGAAATAATCGGGTTGTCACATTTTACTGGAACGATGTGTATGCTAATCCTTCAAGAAATATGCAGCGTACATGGATTGAAAGGTGTGAAACTCAACGTCGAAAAAATAAAGAAATACGAGACCGAGAAATGCATCTTAATCTTCAACGAAACCTTATGGAGCATATTTGGCAAGAAGTTAAATACGAAGATGAAGACTTTTAGTCGCCGGGGCGTATGATTTTTTTTTGTATTTTTTTATTTCTATATGTTTTTTTAATTCCGTATGTTTTTTTAATTGTAATGTATAATATTGTTTAATGAAATATTTTAGTTTGTTTAAAGGGTGTCATGAAAAATTAAAAGTGAGGCTCAAAAAGTGGTGTTATAGTTACCTGGGTTTTTTTCTTTTGTTGGTGTTATAGTATTAAAGCTGACGTGACACCCAAAAAATGGTGTTATGACACCTAAGGCTGTTAGACTTTAGCCCTTGATTAACTCAACAACAATCTATTTATCCTATAACTTTATGGATTTTTTGTTTGTTAGTCAATATGAGTTTTACCGGGCACTACTAAATGCACCAAAAAAATTTAGATATTGATAATAGTGCTGATTTTTCTTCTCGTAATTTGCAACATGGATATATTGTTGATTTTTTTTCTCGTAATTTGCAACATGGAAGTAATATACAATAGGACTTTAGATATAGTCAATTTAGTCATATGCGTAGGTGCTTGTTACTGAAGTAAAATCAAAGTATGGACTATGGAGCAATTCATTTGTTCAAGCTCTCTTGTTGATTTGTTCAATTTTGTGTAGTGACTAATAAAGACACGTACTAACGTATATATATCTTTCACTGCAGCTTAATTTTTTTTATCACCACATCTTTTATATTGGTTACTCGTGCAAAGTGACGATGTATATTAGTATATAATTATATTTTTAAACTTGTGTTTTAGTGTGACCGTTGATGCAACGTTTACGAGTTTAATTTGTAGAAAAAAAGTTTACATGTTATAAACGAAAAATAATAAAAGTATGTTAACCAGCAAAATTAACCACATCAAGTTAGCTAAAAATTGGTAATCTTTAATAAGTATTTGTTGGACACAGTTTAATTTATATTTAAATCTAGACACAGACAATTAGGCATCGAGTTGGTTAACAATGGGCATGACATCTGTCATCCCGGTTTGCGTTAAAGACGTAGACCCAGTTAGATTCATACACACATCAAACCCTTCATCTCTTGAGTAAAGTAACATATGCGTTAGACGTAAGAGTTTGTCTGTCACGCCCCCATCAAGCCCAATATCAACTTCCTTACAAGTCAAGATCGAATAGCATTGACGATACTCTCTTCCTTTAAAACCGATTACTTCTTATACATTGCAGATCAAGCTATTTCATCAATCAAAAGTATATTTGACCAATTTATAGTGTATAGTGGTATCTTTAGTCTACAATTTAGCATTGAAAATTTAATAACCCAAGATAAACAGAAGCTAAAAATGTAGTTGTTTAGATCTTTAAAGCTCTTTAAGCAATATTATAACAATTGTTTGGGTATTAACGATATAGATTTATTTTTGATTCTAAGAGTTTTTAGAGAAATTATACATGTTAGAAGTGCTACATAGATTGATATAGTAAATTAGATTATAATAATAAACTCTTTCCGTAATAGTTATATGGTGTATAAAATAATGTTAATAATTTCGGTAACAGTTACTTCAACATAAAGAAGTATTTTAAGACTAAAGTTAATTAAAAATTATCAATCATCCAAAATGTGACCAAAACATTATATATTGGTTGATTTATCAACTGAAGATGAAATATTATCCTATATTGATTTCGAGAAACTAATCAAAGATTTCACATAAAAACTTAAAAAAGTAAATTTTACATAAATGATTTTTCAGCAAATAACTTTGATAATAAAGCCTCGTCTTAAGGCTTCGCTTTAGGCCTCCGAGAAGGTTGAGCCGCCCCTGGTGGAGAAGATTTTGTTTTTCATCTGTGGATATATGATGTACTCGACGGAGGAGAGTTTTTTTTCTTAATTTTTCACTTTAGCCCAAAATTATTAAACATGAGAAATTAAGTACATGTGTATTTTGTATTTTTTTAAACATGGTTTAACAAAAAACGAAAATTTAAGAATTTAGTGTCAAATAAAGAAATATTTAGGTTTTTCTTTCAAAAAAAATAAAAGTAAAAAAGAATAATTAGGATAATGTTTCTTATTAAGGAAACAATCTTTTTTTCAGAAATATGAAAATTTTCACTTTACGTTTTCCTTTACTGGATAAAAGATTTTAACGTATACTTCGGTTACCCGCTTAAAAGCCATAGGATATTCTTAATTTCACTTGTATCATATTCCTTTTGTTATAGAAATATTCTTATGGCTCTAAACTTATTCTCATGTTTTGTAAAAGAAAGGTGATTTGCACACATTAAGAATTGATTAGCACACTTATATGTATAAGCGGTTAAAGCACAATTTATTTACAGTACAACAATATAATGCATAGAGAAAAGTTTTATGTAGAACGCTATCTAATTAAATAACAATCCAATTCATCTCAACCATCAATTTTATTTCTATCTAATGGTTTATTTAAATTCATATTCTATTTAATTAAAAAACGCACTTTCATCCTATTTTTTTAAATTAAATATCTCACAAACCGTTAGTCGTTACGCAAAACGAAACATACCATCGCGACGAGAATTAAATCATCTTTCTATAGAGGGGCACTTCTATAGACTTTCGACGAACTTTTTTTCGATTATTTTTTTCAGTCACGTCTGAAAAAATCACATGTGATTTTACAAAATCACATGTGATTGTGATACAAATCACATGTAATTTTTTCAGACGTGACAGAAAAAAAATCGGAAAAAACGTTCGTCGAAAGTATATAGAAGTGCCCCCTATAAAAAGATAAAAAATACTTATCACGATGGTGTATTTTTTTTGTTTGACGTAAATATAATTATACCATCGCGAAGAGAATTAAATTATCTTTCTATAGACGGGCACTTTTATATACTTTCGACGAACTTTTTTTTTAAATTTCCGCCCAGAAAAAATCACACGTGATTCGAAAAATCACATGTGATTTCTTACATTAAAAATCACACGTAAATTTGTAAATTCACATGCGATTTATGAATTTATAAAATCACACTTGATTTATTATTTTAAAAATCATAAGTGAATTTGTGAAATCACATGCGATTTATGAAATGGCACATGATTTTTAAAAACAACAAATCACAAGTGATTTTACAAATCACGTGTAATTTTTTTGGCAGAAATTTTAACACTAAAAAGTCGTAAAAAGGGCAACTAGCCTAGCTTTGTTTTTAGATACGACACCATTTTCGTCAAGCTTAATTCTAAATACCCCTTTAGTTCCAATTATGGTCATATCCATATGATTTAGGACTAATTCCCAAACATCATTTGATACAAACTGGTTTAATTCTTCTTGCATAGCAATTACCTAACTTTTATCTTTTACTGTTTTATTTATATTTTTAGGTTCTGGGGTTGAAAGAAAACAAAAGAAATTACTTTTGTCTTGAGCTTGTGATCTAAGAGTTCTTTGATTTAAATTACCTATAACCAAGGTTATAAATAGCGTGAAGCGTGGCGTAGCGGCATAGCCAAGCCTCAAGCTTTAGCGTGAGGCGTTGCGTCATAGCGTTTTTAAGGCGTGACTCAAGGCGGCAAAAAATATTTATAGAGTGGTCAATATTAGTTAGCTACTAGGCTTAAAATTGAGTAACAGAGTTACTAAGCCCGAATCCCATACAACCCAAAGCATAAATACTTGTAAATAAGCTCAAATCCATGAAATTTTTTAAAGCTTCAAAAAAATCACGCTATAGCGCGCTATAGCCCGCTTTATGGCGCTTTATTGCACGCCACGCCTCAAGATGACGCCTTGGCCTGTTTCGTAACGTGGAGGCCACGCCTCGCGCTATGGCGCCGCTATAGCATGCTATTTAGAACCCTGGTTCTTTGTGATGATATTGTTCTATCATGATCTCACCTCATAATGCATAAAATGAATGTCCCAATCAAAAAGTTGAGTGGACAAATTATTCCCTTTGTGAAACGAATATCAAATAGCAAAGTTGTTATGAGATATAATTATTAACATATGTATATATCATGTATATTCTAGTATGTATTCTTGTATTCTGTATTGTCAGTCCATTAGTTAGTCTTGTAAGGCTCAAGCCCATCCAATGTATACGCGTCTCTAACACGCTTTGTAATCTGCATATATTTGGTAACATATAATGCAAATATTCATTCAAGGGAAATCGCTCTCAATCATGGTTATCACAGCCAGAGTTTTAATTCCCTAACAAACTACCTCTAAAAACTCTTCTCTCTTCTTCAAGTCAATATCTGCATCCTCCCAAAACCCTAATAATTCCCAATCACATCTTCCTTCATGGCTGTCACAGACGACAACACCCCACCACCCACTATGAACAACGAAAAAGCATTCGGTGTCACAAACATTAAGACTCATGTTCCTCTCATACTCGACATTGACCAGTTGAATTACAATGCATGGAGCGAGCTATTTACCACTCATTGTAATAGCTTTGGCGTCCTTGGTTTTCTGGATGGGACGATCACAAGCACCAATACCACTGCTACTGAATGGAACCGCCTTGACTCTCTTGTCAAGGTCTGGATCTACGGCATGATCTCCACATCTCTTCTCCAAACAGTTCTCAAGAAAAATGTGACTACTAAAGATGTGTGGAAAAGCCTCAAGGAACTTTTTCACGACAACAAATATGCAAGGGCCATGGAACTTCGTTCGCTGGAACTAGGTAATCTCACCATCTCTGAGTACTTTAAGAAAATCAAAATGGTTTCAGACCTATTGTCTAATATCGAGTCTCCTGTTGATGAAAATAGTCTCGTTATGCATGCTATAAATGGTCTTAGTGAAAGGTACGAACAAGTTGTAGGCATCATTCGTCACAAGACCAGCCATCCCACGTTGCTAGAAACCTGATCAATGCTAATATTGGAAGAATCCCGCCTCAACCGTAGGGATGCTCGCTCTTAAACCATTCACAATGACAGTCCATCGTCGTCTACAATCCTCATGGCTACTGGTCCAAACCCCTCAAAAGGTAACAACCAAATACAAGTTTGTAGAAACTTTCAAAAAGGCCATTATCATTTTGGGGCTAAATGTCGATATTTGCATGTTAGACGAACTGGGACAAATCAACCAGATACATCTTGGAACCCTCCTGGCAGGGACGGAACCAGGTTACAATTGGACCAGGTGCATTTACAAAAATTATACGAAACTAGGAGCGCAATCTATTAGGACCAAGTGCATTTAGGAAAAATCAAGGCAATTTACAAAAACTAACACTACGTCACACTAACACTACGTCACACAATTCCATGGGTGTCCCTGACACCTCCTAGTTTCTGTCCCTGCCTCCTGGTAACCTATTTCAGGCCAACAGTCCCTGAAACCGCCACACATAGCTGTTTGCTCGTCAAGCCACAACCTGTTACAGAGTCATGTTTCCCTTGTGGTTTATTAGCCTGATCCACAGAGCCCAACAACGTGCCCCAACTTTATGTCCTGGTGTGACACAGCAATCACAGCCTACTCCACACGACCTTTTGGTCATCAGGTATTTTAGGCCCGCACCCCTAATCAACATTACATCTTCCCAAATACTACTACCTACCAGGAAAATGTATGTGAACCTAATGGGGACCCAGCCTCGTTACTTACCACATGCGTTCAATGCTATGAGTCTTCAGTATCCGAACACCAACTCTTGATGGTATATGGATACAGGGGTAACATCTCATCTCTCGACCGACACAGGTAAACTCACTACCATATTTAATAAAAGTGTTATTCCATCTATAGTTGTCGGTAATTGGGAAACCATCACCGTGACCAACAATGGCAGTAGTATTTTGCCCTCTTTACATCGACCTTTATATCTTTAAAATGTCTTAGTAACCCCGAACATAATTAAAAACCTTATTTCCGTTCGTCAGTTCACACGTGATAATAAATGTAGCATTGATTTTGATGAATATGGTTTTTCTGTGAAGGATTATTGGACCTACCGCCTCCTTCTCTGATGTAAAAGCACTGAGTATATTTATCCATTCCTACCATCCACCATATCTACTCCAACAGCTCTACTTTTCACCAATCACTCTACGTGGCATCGGAGACTTACTCATCCCGGATATGACGTGTTACATGTTTTAGTTTCTAATAAATTTATTTCGTGTAATAAACCAAAGTTCACAACTTTGTGTCATGCTTGCCAGCTTAGTAAACATGTAAGACTACCTTTTTAGCATTTTACTTCTGTTGTTTTAGACACTTTTCATATTATTCACTTGGACCTATGGACTTCTCCACTCCAGAGTTTTTCGTGGGCTGTCGGTTAGAAATTGATTGGACGATAAATCGATTCGGTGGTTGATTTTAAAACTCGTATGGATTAAATATGTGCTATTAAGGTGTTGTTCATGCGTTGGAAGGTCAAGTCTGGATTCGCTGTCTATAGGTTTAACCATATCTCGTCGAGGTATTTTATATTGATTTCTTCATGTGTGCTATTTGTAATAAGGGGGCAGAGACGTCTAGCCATTTGTTCTTCTCGTGTTGCATGGTCAGACAAGCTGTTCGCCTTATCACTCGCTGGTGGGATGTTCCTTATATGGAGTTCGAATCATACAATGGTTGGTTGGCTTGGCTGGTGAATTTGCGTTTACCGTATAAGAATAAAATGATGCTTGAAGGAGTGTTTTCCGTAATGTGGTGGCACCTATGGACGTTTCGTAACAAGACTATTTTTAAGGCTAAGGCTCCTGGGAAGGGTTGTTTTTTGATGATTGTAGTGGTAAGTCTTATAATTTGGTGGCGGTTATAGATGTAAAGCGTCGTTTGCTTGGAACGATTGGCCAAAAATCCGCATCTTATTTCTTTGTAGTTGCTAGCTTCTTGCTAGTTTATTATCAATAAAATAGTTGTTCCAAAAAAAATTGCTTTACTTAAAAATCAACAAATCTACTTGACTTAGTTTAATTTATATTCAAATCTAGACACAAACAATTAGACATCGAATTGGTTAACACTGGGCATGACATCTGTCATCCCGGTTTGCGTTAAAGACGTAGACCCAGTTAGATTCATACACACATCAAACCCTTCATCTCTTGAGTAAAGTAACATATGCGTTAGACGTAAGAGTTTGTCTGTCACGCCCCCATCAAGCCCAATATCAACTTCCTTACAAGTCAAGATCGAATGGCATTGACGATACTCTCTTCTGGACGTTGACGCTTCATATCAGACTTGCACTCAAGATTTACTCCTCAGGCAAAATATTTTATAGAGATAAAGAGACAAGACTTACATACTAAGCTAGCAAGAGTAGGGATGAGCAAATGAACTAGAGAATATCTAATAATTCTAAAAACATGTAATTTTCTTTCCTTCCCATACTCAAAACATTTCATGGAATATATTTGTTTCTAAAACCATGAGCAAGTCAGTGACACTTCTTGAGTTCGATATATAACAAAATCGCAACTCAGTTTCGGCCTAGATCCCTCATTCGTTTGCTCTTTCCTATTTAAGACGATGTGATTGCGAAAGATATGAAAGAACAATTAGAGAAACTAACCGAAAGAAATGAAAGGAATCAAATGGTGGAAAAAATTATCGATTGTATTTACGGTCTAAACCATATGCGCCGGAAAGAGTTATTTTATAAAAAAATATCTATTTTTTCTTATTCACGTATATTAAAACTGGTTTCGATAAGGAGAAAAAACTTATATTTAAATAATCAACAACCTCAAGTAATAAATTCAGTCTATCACAAACAAATTTACTTTTGAATACTTGTTTCATAGCCATATGTCATAACAAGAAATAGCAAAATATTTGTTTTATGTAAAGTTACTAAATAACAAAATATGTTTCGTGTAAATGAATAAACCAAATAAATACGTGACATGATTTATGTATTCCATGTCTAACAATTTGTTACTAAGTAAAAAAAACTAATAATGATTACTTATTAAATAAAAATATATAATAATTATATAAAGATTAGTAATGAAAATTATAAAAAACATAATGATTGTGCATTAATTATGGTTGATTTAGAAAATACTTTTGGTGTATTTAGAATCACCCTTTTGTGTAATCTCGTTCATAAAAAAACAAAAAAGTGCCCGCTATGTTTTAGCCTAAATGATTAATAAAGTATGTAACACACGAACATCAATTAAACATAAGCTCCAACAATAATTAGATATTCAAATTAGTACACTGTTACAGACAATATTTCGACTTCTAGCTGGATTAATAATGAACATTCGAACCGTGGCCTAGTTGGCTGTTGGTTTATGATCATGATTAATTAAAAATAATTATTGTACTAATATTATATTCGCCATAAGATATACTTGATTGGCATGAAATTTAAGTATTTAATTTAATGAGAAAAGTTCTATGTAGAACACTATCTAATTAAAGAACAATTCACTTCATCTCAATCATCCATTTTATTTTCATCTAATGGTTTAGATTAATTCCTATTTTAATTTAACTAAAAAACTCACTTTCATCTTATTTTTTTAAAATTAAATATCTCACAAACCGTTAATCGTTACGCAAAACGAAACATACCATCGCGACGAGAATTAAATCATCTATCTATAAAGGGGCACTTCTATATGTTTTCGACGAACTTTTTTTTCGATTATTTTTTCCAGTCACGTCTGAAAAAATCACATGTGATTTTACGAAATCACATGTGATTGTGATACAAATCACATGTGATTTTTTCAGACGTGACTGAAAAAAAAATTCGGAAAAAAAGTTCGTCGAAAGTATATAGAAGTGCCCCCTATAGAAAGATAAAAAAATACTCGTCGCGATGGTGTATTTTTTTTCGTTTGACGTAAATTTAATTATACCATCGCGAAGAGAATTAAATTATCTTTCTATAGACGGGCACTTTTATATACTTTCGACGAACTTTTTTTTGACCAGAAAAAATCACTACGTGATTCAGAAAAATAAAAAATTACAATGTGATTTTTACATTAAAAATAACACGTTAAAAAATTGTATTACTTGAGATTTATGAAATTATGAAATCACACGTGATTTATTTCTTTAATAAAAATCATATGTGTTATTTGTGAACTCACATGCGATTTATGAAATAGCTCGTGATTTTTAAAAAACAACAAATCAACTTTGTGATTTTACTAATACGTGTAATTTTTTTTGGCTGGATGGGAAATTTTAACTTAAAAAGTCGTCAAAAGTATATGAAACGTTTTTTTTGTAGTTACTTCGTACGTCTGAAAAATCACATGTGATTTGTATCACCAATCACATGTGATTTTATGAAATCACATGTGATTATGCTACAAATCACATGTGATTTTTTCAGACGTGACTGAAAAAAAAATTCGAAAAAAAGTTCGTCGATAGTATATAAAAGTGCCCCTCTATAGAAATATGATTTAATTCTCGTCGCGATGGTGTATTTTTTGTCGTTTGACGATTTACTGTTTGCAAGATATTTTATTTTTAAAAAATAGGTGGAAAGTGAAGTTTTTTAATTATTTTTTTATTTGATGAAAAATGAATGGCTATGATGTGTTCTTTTGTTCTTTGAAATGATATTGTTCTATCATTATCTCACCTCTTAATTTAATTTATTACCCACACCACAATAGTTAAATGATAAGCTAATATATTTGATGTAACAATAAGTAACATCACCACCTAAAAATTTACTCCGTGAGATAAGATCAGGGCCGTCTCAAAATTTGTGAAATTTTTAAGAGCTCTGAGCGAAATAATGAGACTTTTCGAGAAGAAACATTATATATAAAATGTCATTATTTATAAGATATAATGTAAATTAGTTATCTAAACGTTTAAAATATCATTAAGGAGATAAATTTCGGGGCTCCTAAAATTTTTTGAGGCCCTGTGCCGTCACCCATTACACACACCCTCAAAGACGACCCTGAATAAGATGAAACATTATAAATTTTGCTTATTGACGGGTGATTTCAAAAATTATCAACAATATTTTAATATTAAAAAAAACCCAACAAACTATTGATCATTGTTTTCTTTAGTAATTTGCATACTGTACAAATCCGAAAATACAAGAGTAATAGGGGCAAATGCCAAAGAAAACTAATGTACTTATTCAAATTTACTGGTATTCCTAGTGGACTTTAAAAAGGTCTAGTTAGACATGTATACATTCAAATTTTAGACAAAAATGAATAACTTTTAAGAGATTTGACTAAATTACCCTTTTGTTCTTCAATCTTCATCACTCTCATCTTCATACCAGATTCCGGTGACTTTTTCCGGCTCCCAACCACCATCCTGGCTATTTTTCCGTCCATCATCAAACCATTTTTATATTTTTGATAGCTCGACACCTATTTCAATTGCATATCTTCAATCAAACCCAAAAACAAAATAAGAAATAAGCTCACATTACTAATTTAGGAACCAATAAGGAGCAGACCCATTAACCGACACATCATAACCTTATTTATTATACACAAGCAAATGCAAAGCATGAGGATAAAATGGCTTAAGCAGCTTTCTGTGACCTCACACCATATCTCAACTGGGTTTGATCCACTAATGACAATATCATTCAGCTCAACATGTAACACCTAAAGATGGTGGTTGGGAGCCGGAAAAAGTCACCGAAATCTGGTATGAAGATGAGAGTGATGAAGATTGAAGAACAAAATGGTATTTTAGTCAAATCACTTAAAAGTTATTCATTTTTGTCTAAAATTTGAATGTATACATGTCTAACTAGACATTTTTAAAGTCTACTTGGAATACCAATAAATTTGAATAAGTACATTAGTTTTCTTTAACCTTTGCCCTAATTTTAATTCATTGGCACGATAACTAGTTATCTCAAAATATATAGATTAAATTAAATATATATCTCATGTCTCTTGATGAATGACATGCAGATGAGGTGGCAAACCGCCGTTTGTCTACGGTAATGGTGGTTTTGTCCCCATTTATATTTATCTAATCAAGATCCCTATAATTTTAATATGGTGGTTAATGTGTATTAGTTAAAAATTATACAATGTGTATTAAGTATAAGATTTGTTACTGGATGTGGTATTATACGCGTTTTAGGATATGGACAATGGGAGACCATGCGTTTTTGGATTTAAATGGAATTGATTGATGATATGCATTGAAATAGGGCGTGCGAGCTATCAAATATAAAATGGTTTGAGAATGGATGAGTAAAAATAGTTAGGATGGTGGTTGGGAGCCGGAAAAAGTCACCGGAATCTGGTATGAAGATGAGAGTGATGAAGATTGAAGAACAAAATGGTATTTTAGTCAAATCACTTAAAAGTTATTCATTTTTGTTTAAAATTTGAATGTATAACAGTCCTAAACTATATCTATTTTAAGTCTAACTTGGAATAGCCAATAAATTGAATAAAGTACATCAGTTTTCTTTAACCTTTGCCCTTAATTTAATATCCATTGCAAGAGCACATAACAAGTTATACTCAAAATATATAGATTAAATTAAATATATATCTCACGTCTCTTGAGTGGTAATTGAAGGCACAGTTATTTAGTTAGAGAAATTCTCACAAATGTTCGACTGTTAAATCGATGTGATGAATGTGTAAAGGCGACTGTTAGCAGACGTGTTTGTATGACCCAAAGAAATGTGCTCATGATTAGACCCAATGTGTAGTATATATATATACATTGTATTGTACTCATTATACTTATTCAATAAACACAGTTTACATGATATCATGAGCACATGCCTTTGGGCCATACAAACACGTCTGCTAACACCTTTAAAGTTCATATGAACTTTATTCGTAAAGTTCGTTCGCAAACATAACAGTGTGAGACCTACTGAGGGATTTATTTTATTTTTGTGAGAAGACTTTATCGGTAAAGTTTATATGAAATTTAAACGATCTCAATCTTTTTGCAATTCACCTTTTTATTACAGGAAATTCTCACTCTTACATCATCGATGACGGTTCAACAGTAATGACTAATTTCCATCAAGTCCATCTCCAACCTTATCTTATGCGTCAAGTTTGAATGACTTTGCGAAAAGTCCTAAATATTCTGAAGCTATTCAACACTAAAGCCATTTAATTAACACGTCTTAAAAAGAAGGTGCATATTTAAAAAGACTAGCACGATACTCGCGAAAAGCAACGACGATGCCGAATACGCATTTTTATTGTATCTTAATATTTAAGCGGTATATAATGATATGATAGTCACTATTTGACTGTTTAATGATTTGATAGTTCTAAAAGAATAAATGTGTGCATAATTTTCTGTAACATATATTAATACAAATATAAATATCCATAGTTATATTCATCTGAACTTAATAAAAATTGAATATTTATTATAGAGTGGTATTATTGTAAGTTTGTAACATTCATTTTAATACTAAAATTTAATGTGTCATTAATTTACATTATAATATAATGTAATTAGTGTAGTGTAGAATTCAATTATTAACTTAACTTTTTAAGATTTTTTATAGTAATGTTTGTTGTCTTAATATTTATAAAATTTGATTTTGTAGAAAGTTCTAAACGTATTACTTCCTCCATCTCACTTTTATTGTACTATTTTGACTTTTTAAAATCTTTCTTTTTTAACTTTGATCTTGAATATTTTTGTTTGTGTTATATAATACTTGATACAAAATATATGAATGAATTGGTTTTCATATGTATTTTCATTGGCATAAATTTTATCAAGTATTATATAACACAAACAAAAATATTAAAGATCAAAGTTAAGAAAAAAAAGACTTTAAAAAGTTAAAAGACAATAAAAGTGAAACGAGGGTAGTATAAAATAGGTTAGATTGTAATTAGAAATATTTTGTTAAAAGGTTACAACATCACTCAACTCAAAATAGGACAAGAATAAAAGGATAAAGATTCTCTAAAGATTCTCAAAATAGGTCATGTTCTCTCACAAACATAAAAAATGGGTCCCGCAAGAGACCCACAATTTTGTTTGTGAGGCAACATGACCGGTAATGTTCATGTTAACTTTAGAGAATCTCTATTCAATAAGAGGTCTCAGGTTCGAGTCTCTCCGTAGGGGGGTTTTCCTTCAAGGTGGGAATCATGGGGTTCTGCCCCATAGATGCGTCGATTCGAGGCTGGCAATGACTACCTTCTGGGCATGTACTGGGTATATACTATGGAATCGAATCACTAATTATTATTCGAGACTGGCAGGGACTACTTTCTGGATAAATATTGTAAAATCGAATAACTAACTTAATAACTGTACTAACTCGTCGTTCCAAAAAAAAATAACTAGCTATATTAAAACCAGATGTGCCGTGTCCATGTGCCGGGATACTTATTCTTTTGTACGTAGGTATTAAAACCAATCTATTTACTAATATAAGGTGCTGTTTGTTATGAGGGATTTACTTTAAGATTTGGGAACCAAAGTAAAATAATTTGTTTGGTTTAACTATTTGGGATCTGACATAGGACTCATGCATTTTTATTTGGAGTTAAACAAATCTGGATGAAGTACCTAGGTTTACATATTAGCTTTTGACTTTCCTTGCCATTATTACATAAGATCCAAAACTATCTACTATTTAAAAGGCGTGTATATTTTACCAGCCACAAGTTTTCCTAACTTTTCATCCCTCAATAATTTATTAAATATTAAACTAATATGTAAATTTATAAATCAAATTATAAATAATAATTTATTTATTTTATAATATATTTTCTCTCTTCACATCAAATCTAAATTCAAACCTTAACCCAAATTCAAATCCAAATCCAAATTCAAATCCTAAACCTATATACAAACCAAACGGGCCCTAAGATTCTTTAAGGTTAATCCACCGTCTGTCTTATTTGAATTTTGTCATAGCTATGATAACGAGTAATTATTATCCAATACATATATTTATTGAGAGGTTTTGGCTTAGGCGGGTTTTTTCTTAACCCGGTAAACACTCACACAGCACACTCTCTGCTTTCGGGTTTTTTTAACCCGTTTCTTTACTTTAATCCCACTCTCTCATACTCACACATCCCCCCTCCCCCATTATCCCCACTTCCGTCTCTTCCCACTTTCCCACTAACTACCTACTTATTTTGCATACACGTGTTGGGTACGTGTTTCGTTCTCCTTTTCTCTTTCACATTAACAAAAAACACACACACAGAGACACAAACCAAACGGTGGGTGTCAGTGTATTTGGTGTGTTTTGATGGCGTTAAGATGTGGAAGATTTAGATTAATCAAAATCCCAAAACATGAAAAAAGGTACATATATGCCTTTTTATTCTTATTTCTTTCAAGTTTAGCAATTATTATGACTTATACATATGAAAAAATTGAATTTTGATATTAGGGTGTTGTCATGAATTGGGTTTTTTGTTAATTTTGTTTTTTTAATTGATTTAAGGGGTTTTTATAAACTTTGGTTTTGCTTAATTCAGCTTATGGCTTATTTATATGGCATGATTTGAAGATGTTTGGATTAGTTTATTTTCCAGCTTATGAGCTTATAATGTTCATATGATTTGTTTTTTGTTTTTTTCTTATTTGACATGATTGTTTTATGGTTTTTAGTTTTTTGTATGAGAATCAATGTGCTTTGAGATAGATGGAGATACAATGTGGGAAATACTTGCGAATGGCTATTGTTATATTTGCAGCCATGTAACTCTGGCGGGGCAAATTATTATATTTGCAGGCATGTACTGCATTTTATGGATGATTTGCTAATTTAGGAGTGTTTGGTGTGCATTTATTATTTTGAAAATGCAATAAGTCGTTGGATCATTAAGGGTGAAAGCGACCCGTATCTTGGCGGGGCATCACAAAGTAGTGTTTGCAGCCATGGCGGGTCGGCTACCCAATGTGTTGGTGAATAGTGAGTTCAATCACGCTTGCTTGCATTTGGTTATGCCTGCTATGGTTACTCCACGACAGATTATTTGTTATTTACTTAGTAGTGGGTGAAGTGGCTCGCTCCTTGTGGCGGCAGCACCACTGTGCGTGGTGTTGCAGACATGGATGGGTAAAAAATGTAGATCGAAAACAGTAGCATTTCTCTTAATTAAGGCGATGATGCTTGCTTGCATTTGGTTATGCCTGCTATGGTTACTCCACGACAGCTTATTTGTTATTGATCGTGGTGGGTGAAAGTGGCTCGCTCCTTGGCGCGGCAGCACCACGAGCGTGGTGTTTATGTTTGCAAATCTGAGCCTCCTGCTTATTTCTTTTAATGAATATCTACTGTTTAGTAGAAATGGTGGGCAATGATGATTTATTGCTTTATGTGTTGCTGGAACATGATGGGTTAAAGCGACATGTATCTTGGCGGGGCAGCACACCCATATTAGTGTTTGCAGCCATGGCAGGTTCGCATACCTATTTATCCGGTTACACACTTGCAAATCTGAGCCAAACGTTCTGTAACATTCCGTATTTTTAGGTCATTTACGACGTCATCTATTTTGCTAATTATTTTTTTTCTCTCGTACGCGTTTACTTTTAATTTTAATAGTTAAGTTAAATCGCGTAAATTAAGAATCACCAATCAACGTAAACGGGCACCAAACAAATTAAAGTTTACGTCAAGTAATCATTATATTATTATTACTAAAGTAATAATTTACTTATTATGTTTTATTTTTATCGGTTACGTAAAAGTGGGCAATGATGATTTATTGCTTTATGTGTACTGGAACATGATGGGTTAAAGCGGCATGTATCTTGGCGGGGCAGCACACCCATATTAGTGTTTGCAGCCATGGCAGGTTCGCATACCTATTTATCCGGTTACACACTTGCAAATCTGAGCCAAACGTTCTGTAACATTCCGTATTTTCAGGTCATTTACGACGTCATCTATTTTGCTAATTATTTTTTTTTCTCTCGTACGCGTTTACTTTTAATTTTAATAGTTAAGTTAAATCGCGTAAATTAAGAATCACCAATCAACGTAAACGGGCACCAAACAAATTAAAGTTTACGTCAAGTAATCATTATATTATTATTACTAAAGTAATAATTTACTTATTATGTTTTATTTTTATCGATTACATAAAACGTTTACGTTTCGCAATTTAATACATTTAGGCATACCCGGAAGCACCAAAAGTTATCTACGCTTCAACAAATACTCATGTTTATACCCAATACCCAAAGTTTTATTAAACTTTACCCAAGTTAACAATGTTAGTCATATTGTTCCTAAAAATAAACTACTAAAGCCTATACATTACAAGTTTACACCTTTATGCTAAAAACTACATCTTACAACTTGTAAATAATGCATGATATTTATGTAAAATATCTAAAACACTACTAGTACCCCCCCTAAATTTCGTGTACATAAGGTCTAGGGAGACATAGAGCACACAAATTCAACACTAAGAACTTGTACATCACCTAGCTAATTAAACCAAGCCTTACCTTGTTTCCCTTGACCACATTAGTCTTCCTTAAGACATGAAGTATGATCTTGACTACTATATGCATTCTTTGACCATTCCTAAATAATAAGCAAGTAACAAGTGAGAAGATAAACTCATACAACCAAAACACTTAGTAAAAATCCACAAAACCCTTCTGTTTGTGCTGCCTTCATCCCACGGGCACTCAAACATTACCCTTAATACCAAATTCATACCAAATTTTCTACCACATATACACATCTACATACATCATTCTTAAGACATTCTAAGATATTTCCAAGCATTGGCTAACCATTTTCAAGCATTAATCAAGAAAAGAGAAGTTAAGGTTTCACTTGGAAAACTAGGGTTAATATTGGGCAAGCTTTGGTTTTATATCTAAACAAGGGTTTAGATACTTTGGTTCATCACACTACATCTCATTAAGGTTATCTATAAACCTTTATGTCTTTACTTTTATCATTTTTATGTGTTTACATGTTCTATATAACTAAATCACCATTTAGGGTTTTAAACATGTTAAATGGATAACTTACTTGTAATTATGATTTTGTACACTTTTTCATATGAGATGTAATTGGTAAATATCATGGAATAATGAGATTATAAGTATGTTAACATGTTGGTTTAAGTGGAAAATGTTTAAGTATAAACTAAGTGATTAAAAGTTAATTAAGAAAGTTTATGATTTCAAGTGAGGTTAAAGACATTTACGGGCTGTTTTGATTCGTGCCTTAGACAGTGGGTTTGACATTATATAAAAATAATACGTCTCATGACGATCCCGGATATATAGAGAACTTGAAAAACGGATTAATAACGAAAAAGATACGGTAAAAACAAGTTATACGTTAATAAACGGAGTCGTAAAAGAATTTTTATAAAAACTTTTTATAGAAAATTATTCAAACAGCAAGTTTGCATTTTAACAAGTTATACCATATTTTTAGATTCCTTCAATTAATTACGAACGAGTTATGAATTTCGCGAGTTTACGACAATTAATACTTTTATAAAACTATTTTTATAAAGGTACTGTTCATGAAAGAAATAAGTATTTTTGTAAACCTCATAAATAAGTATAACTTTCAATTATGAGAACGTGCTCGAAAGAATCACTAAAAATGGAGCTATAACGAGTAAAATATGACGTTTACGGGTTTTACAATAATTAAAACTATAAAATAACTTTATAACTGGTGTAAACAGTAAAACGTATTGTTCATCAGAGGGTTTAAAAATATGAAAATTGTCTAATTTGATAACTCGTCCTATAATACGAAAGCGTGGGCATAAGAACACGTCAAATCGGGGCTTAAACCGCGAAGTTACGCCAGTTTTACTAAAAAACAAACGTTATTTATAAAACGTTTTCACTTATTAAACACAATGTTACCAAAGCAATTAGATGGTGATTAAACTATATAGACTTATATGTGGTATTAAGCAACAGTACTATAATGACTAGGGAGTTTCATAATGAGGCCTCTTCGGGGTGGCGTATCGACGAGTTGTTGGATTTACGATTTAAAGTGTCCTAGCTCCTCATACGTTCACTACATGACCTCTTAATTATGATAGCCCGAACGATAGTATAATGAGCTATACGACCTATAAATAATCAAAGTGTTTAGTACTTATACGACCTATATTGGATTAGGTTGCCTTCGGATTCCTTCGTGACGCATTTTTCTATTGTGAATACTTGTTGATTACCATTCACTCAAGGTGAGTTCATAGCCCCCTTTTTCTACAATTGTTTTACAAAATCTACGGGGTGAATTACATTGCTTGTTTTACTATTGGACACAAGTGTTTTTCAAAGTGTATGCTATCCAGATTACTGCCTGATTATTAATGCCTAAGTTACCTTATTGCCGTGAAGTCCCTACTTATCATGAACCGTTAATTGCTATTGTAGTAAGCGCGAGTGTTATGGATAGATCTATCGGGACTGACAATCCCCACCTTTCCTTGGGTCACTAGTTTGATCAAGGTGCATTTAACATTGAGAGGTGTTAGGTTGTTGGCAAGCATCCTATATTCTAATTGGGGCACAAATCTAGTTAAGGCTTCGGGGTCATGAGCTTAGTGCAATAATAAATGTTTTGGACTACTGAATGTGTTTCAGAGTCTACTATTACTTCGATCTTGTGGTCCACCCTTTTTACCGATAAACCTATGATTTCACTCAACCTTTGTGTTGACTTTTAGCATGTAATTTCAGGTCCTAGGGTATGAAGATTGGACGGGAGCCGTGGCGGATATCAATGAAGACGGATTCTGTGTTTTATCTAAAGTCTATGCAACTTTTATTATCTTTAAAAACTTAAGTCATCTTTTGGTATTATGAAGCTTTTGTAAATAAATATGACTTGAAATTGTTTTTAATACTTTTAAAACTTATGGGACCTAATGTATGAACTCTGATATTTTGCTATGACATCAAATGAAATCTTGTCTTAAACGTCCATTTATGGTCGTTTCCTATATCTTGATTGTTGTACTTTGAAGTAGCACCCCATTGTTACCATTCCGCTGCTACCTGATTTTGGGGGTGTTACAGATGGTACCAGAGCCAAGGTTATAGGGAACTGGGTCATTTTCAAAACCTAGTCTATAACCACAAAGTTTAAAAGTTTTTCTTTTCTTTCATTTTTAAATACAGAATCCTTCATCGCTATCCGATATCCACGCGCGTGTATTCCCTAATCCTTACTTACTTTTCCGATTGTCATTATTGCATTATATATAATCTTAGATATATAATACTTGGTTTAAAATTCGGATCTCTAGCAGTCTTCTTTTTACATATCAATATCTATTTTTATCGGTCAATATGATGAATTTGACTACTATTAATTTATGATTATTTATATCATCTCCATTATTTACCCAATGTGCCAGGCACTGCATTACCTTTACAAATTCTCAACGAATTGTGTACTTGTGTTGCCTATAATCATGCACCCAGTAGTTTAAGAAGAAATCTGTAGTAAGTAGGGGGAAAAGCGTGTGGCCAAAGCCATTGAAAAATATGAAAAGACTAGAGCTGACTCAAACAATACTGGTGGATCCGGATCAACAAATACTGGAGGAACTGTTGTACCAGAGATGCATGGATGTTCGTATAAGACCATTTATGAATGGCAAGCCTCACTCTTGTCATGGGAACTTGAAGGTGTATTCAGACTGAAACGTTTGGTACGAAAAGATGGAGCAAGTGTTTGAATTTTTGCAAATTTGCTGAAGAAGACAAAGTGAAGTTTGCTTATGTGCAGCGTTCGATGTCGTGCTCTGACTGTAGAACGGAAATGTTCAGACTTTGGGACTTTGGCTAAGTGTTATCACAGATCCCTGGAGGCAACGTGAAAGCTATGATGACCACTGAATACTGCCCAGCAACTGAAATCCAAAGGATGGAACAAGAGCTTTGGACTCTGACTCTGAAAGGAGATGATATTGAAGCTTACAACAATCGTTTCCACGAACTGGCCTTGATGTGTCATGAATTGGTGCCTACTGAAAAGAAGAAGATTGAAAGGTATATTCGTGGGTTTCCTGAAAGAATCAAAGGAAACATCACTTCTTCAAAGCCTGCGACCTTGCATGAGGCAATCAACATGGCCCGTGAACTGGTCGAGCAATTAGTTCAGGGTAGGGCTGCAAGAATTGGGAAAAGCAATAAAAGGAAATGGGAAGACAACTAGAGAAACAACAACAACAATAACTATAACTACAACAATAACCACAACAACAACAACAATAACCGCAACCGAAACAAAAATCATCACCAGCAATAAAACAGGAGACCAGAAACTGTCAGGGCATATGCTGCAGCCCCAGCTGAAGGAAAGATTTATGCTGGAAATTTACCAAAATGCAACCGGTGCAACTTACATCATCATGGACCGTGTCCTCAAAAGTGCCAGAGATGTCAAAGAATAGGTCACATGGAGAAGGATTGTAGAGTTAGGCTTCAGGGTGCAGGTAATGACTTCCTGCAGAATGTGACATGTTTCGGGTGTGGTGAGAAAGGACATTTCAAGGATAAGTGTCCAAAAGCAGGGAACCAACAGAATGTTGGAGCTCATGGGAGAGCTTACGTGGAGATTGAAAATCCATAGCAGAATCTGAATGTGGTCACGGGTACGTTTCTTCTTAATGATCACTACGCTTGTATTCTCTTTGATTCGGGTGCTGAGAAGAGTTTTGTATCTTCTGCGTTTACACATTTTATTAATATTACCCCTGCCACTCTAAACACTAGCTACGAAGTAGAGTTAGCAGACGGAAAAGTCGTTAGCACCAATACCATTTTACGTAGTTGCACCTTAGTCTTGTTAAATCACGTGTTCAAAATAGACTTGTTGCCAACCCGGCTAGGAAGTTTTGATGTTATCATTGGAATGGATTGGTTGGCATACCACCGAGCTCTCATCGATTGTTATGAGAAGATTGTCCGTATTCCTCTTCCGAATGGCAAGATTCTTGAAGTTCAAGGCGAGAGGCCGGAAAAGGATCTTTGTTCACTTGCATGTATCAAGGCTGATGAGAAAAAGCTTGATGACATACGTGTTGTCCGAGACTTCCCTAAGGTATTTCCAGACGATCTGTTAGGTTTACCTCTTGTGCGAGAGATAGAATTTCCATTGACTAGATTCCAAGCTTCATCGCCAGTTGTTTAGATCTCCATACCGGTTATCCCCCTTCAGAAATGTTAGAATTATCGAACCAGCTTAAAGAACTTCAAGAGAAGGGTTTTATTCAACCAAGTCACTCACCATGGGGAGCACCCGTGCTCTTTGTCAAGAAGAAAGACGGTTCGATGAGAATGTGTATTGACTACAGGGAACTAAACAAGTTGACTATAAAGAACCGTTACCCTCTCCCCAGAATTGACGACTTGTTTGACCAATTACAAGGTGCGTGTTGTTTCTCAAAGATAGATCTTCGCTCAGGATATCATCAGTTGAGAGTCCGAGAGGAAGATATACCGAAGACCGCGTTTAGAACCCGATATGGGCACTTTGAGTTCACAGTCATGCCATTTGGACTGACAAACGCGCCAGCAATATTTATGGACTTAATGAACCGCGTCTGCAAGCCGTATTTGGACAAATTTTATAGTGTTCATTGATGACATCTTAATCTACTCAAAGTCAGAAGAAGAGCATGAAGCCCACCTGAAGACGATTTTGGACTTACTCAAGAAGGAGAAGTTGTACGCCAAATTTTCAAAGTGCGAATTTTGGTTACAAGAAGTCCAGTTCCTAGGACATGTGGTCAACCGTGACGGTATCCACGTGGATCCTAGCAAGGTTGAGTCGGTCAAGAACTGGAAGACCCCTGAATCGTCAACTGAAATCCGTTCATTTCTAGGATTGGCGGGTTACTACCGAAGGTTTATTGAGAATTTCTCTAAGATCGCAAAGCCCCTCACCATGTTGACTCAAAAGAATAAGACGTATGTGTGGGGCGATAAGCAAGATGAAGCTTTCCAAATTCTGAAGGAGAAACTATGCAATGCTCCTGTGTTAGCACTCCCCGATGGACCCGATGACTTTGTGGTCTATTGTGATGCATCAAAACAAGGTTTTGGGTGCGTGCTGATGCAGCGGGGCAAGGTGATAGCATATGCGTCAAGACAATTGAAGAAGCATGAGAATAATTATACCACCCATGACCTGGAATTGGGTGCGGTGGTGTCGCTCTTAAAATCTGGAGACATTATCTTTATGGGACAAAAAGTGTTATCTACACTGACCACCAGAGTCTCTAGTACATATTTGACCAGAAGGATTTAAATATGCGCCAAAGGCGGTGGATCGAGCTACTCAGTGACTACGAGTGTGAGATCAAATACCACCCGGGCAAGGCGAACATGGTGGCAGATGCCTTGAGCAGGAAAGAAAGACTCAAGCCAAGACGAGTACGTGCTATGAGTATTACTATCATTCTAACTTAAACAAGATTTTAAGAAGCGCAAAGCGAAGCTTCCAAGGATCTCAAAGCCCTAACTGAATGGCTAAGAGGATTAGAAAGATACTTTGAGCAACGAGATGATGGTGAAATTTACTTCTTTGATCGTATCTGGATTCTATCAGTTGGTGGTGTAAAAGGAAATTGGATCATGCGGATGAAAGCTTCATACTTCCTAGATATTCAGTACATCCAGGTGCGGATAAGATGTACTATGAATCTGAGAGACTTGTATTGGTGGCCTGGTATGAAGAGAGACATTGCCGGATAAGTAGCTAATGTCTTACCATTTCTAAGATTAAAGCTGAACATCAGATGCCCTCAGATTTCTTCAGGCAACCCAGAAAAATTCCTGAGTGGAAATGGAAAAAGATATACAATGACTTTGTTCACAATATAAGTTGCCAAAAAGTAGCAGTGGGCATGATCGATATGGGTCGATATTTAGATAGATTGACACAAGTTCGGCCTCAACTTCTTACCTATTCAGAAGACTACAAGACGGAGAAAATAGCAAAGATTTATACCAATGAGATTGTAGCGAGACATGGTGTGCCGGTGTCAATCATTTCAACCATGATGGTCCCGTTCAACTGTCACACTTATGGCAAGCTTTTCAGGAAGCGTTGGGTACGAGACTAGACAATGGAGTACGGCTTACCACCCTCGATACGGGAGGACAAAGGCAAACGACGGTCAGGGTACGTACTTATTCAGACGCTGGAGGATATGCTTCGAGCTAGTGTTATGGAATTTGGTGGCAATTTGGGATACCCATCTTCCATTGATTGAGTTTTCCTATAATAACAGTTACCACACAAGCATTAAGTGCGCACCATTCGAGGCTCTGTACGGGCGGAAATGTAGATCCCCCGTGATATGGACTGAAGTGGGAGAAAGTCAGCTTATTGGACCAGAAATTGTGCAAGAAACGACAGAAAAGATTGTTCAAATTAGGGAAAGATTAAAGACGGCTAGGAGTCGCCAGAAAAGCTATGCTGATAAGAGGCGTAAACCTCTTGAATTCCAAGTTGGAGACCGAGTGTTACTTAAGGTATCTCCATGGAAGGGAGTGGTACGATTTGGTAAGAAAGGAAAGCTAGCACCACGATATGTGGGACCATTTGAAATCGTGGAGCATGTTGGACCGGTGGCTTATCGGCTGAAGTTACCCCAGGAGCTAAGCTGTGTTCACGACACGTTTCATGTGTCGAACCTCAAGAAATGTTTAGCTGAGCCAGATGTTCAAGTACCTTTGGATGAGATCGAGATTGATGAAAATCTACGATTTGTCGAAGAGCCTATTGAGATCGTAGAGCGGGATGTGAAGAAGCTAAAGCGAAGAAGAATCCCATTGGTCAAAGTTCGTTGGAACTCTCGGCAAGGAGCTGAGTATACTTGGGAACGTGAAGACCAATTCCGGAAGAAATATCCGAATCTTTTCTCCGAACCCGTACTTTCCTCAAGTGCCGCAACTTGAGCCTTGAGGACAAGGCTCTTCTAACCGGAGGAGACTGTAACATTCCGTATTTTCAGGTCATTTACGACGTCATCTATTTTGCTAATTATTTTTTTTCTCTCGTACGCGTTTACTTTTAATTTTAATAGTTAAGTTAAATCGCGTAAATTAAGAATCACCAATCAACGTAAACGGGCACCAAACAAATTAAAGTTTACGTCAAGTAATCATTATATAATTATTACTAAAGTAATAATTTACTTAATATGTTTTATTTTTATCAATTACATAAAACGTTTACGTTTCGCAATTTAATACATTTAGGCATACCCAGAAGCACCAAAAGTTATCTACGCTTCAACAAATACTCATGTTTATACCCAATACCCAAAGTTTTATTAAACTTTACCCAAGTTAACAATGTTAGTCATATTGTTCCTAAAAATAAACTACTAAAGCCTATACATTACAAGTTTACACCTTTATGCTAAAACTACATCTTACAACTTGTAAATAATGCATGATATTTATGTAAAATATCTAAAACACTACTAGTACTCCCTCCCCCCCTAAATTTCGTGTACATAAGGTCTAGGGAGACATAGAGCACACAAATTCAACACTAAGAACTTGTACATCACCTAGCTAATTAAACCAAGCCTTACCTTGTTTCCCTTGACCACATTAGTCTTCCTTAAGACCATGAAGTATGTCTTGGACTACTATTGCATTCTTTTGACCATTCTAACTTATATAATGCAAGTAACAAGTGAGAGATAACTCATACAACTCAAAACACTTAGTAAAAATCACAAAAACCTTCTCTTTTGTGCTCCTTCATCCCACGGCATCAAACACCCTTAATACCAAATTCATACCAAATTTTCTACCACCTATACACATCTACATACATCATTCTTAAGACATTCTAAGATGTTTCCAAGCATTGGCTAACCATTTTCAAGCATTAATCAAGAAAAGAGAAGTTAAGGTTTCACTTGGAAAACTAGGGTTAATATTGGGCAAGCTTTGGTTTTATATCTAAACAAGGGTTTAGATACTTTGGTTCATCACACTACATCTCATTAAGGTTATCTATAAACCTTTATGTCTTTACTTTTATCATTTTTATGTGTTTACATGTTCTATATAACTAAATCACCATTTAGGGTTTTAAACATGTTAAATGGATAACTTACTTGTGATTATGATTTTGTACACTTTTTCATATGAGATGTGATTGGTAAATATCATGGAATAATGAGATTATAAGTATGTTAACATGTTGGTTTAAGTGGAAAATGTTTAAGTATAAACTAGTGATTAAAAAGTTAATTAAGGAAAGTTTATGATTTCATGTGAGGTTAAAGACATTTACGGGCTGTTTTGATTCGTGCCTTAGACAGTGGGTTTGACATTATATAAAAATAATACGTCTCATGACGATCCCGGATATATAGAGAACTTGAAAAACGGATTAAAATGTCTTGTGGAAAACTTGTGGTATTTTATTAAGTTGAAAAAGTATATAAAACAAGTTTATATATATGAATACCTAATTATTATTAAGGGGCTGTTTTGGTTCGAAATCCAAAGCATGGATTTTATGTTTTATAAAAATAGTACGTCTCATGACGATTCCAAAAAGGTAAGAAACTCGAAAAACCGATTTATAACGAAGGAGATACGACGATTACAAGTTTACGATAATTAATACTTTTATAAAAAGTTACTGTTCATCAGGGACTTTATTTTTGGAAAACCATCATAAATAAATAGAACATTTAATTACGAGAACGTGCTCGAAAGAATCGCTAAAAATGGAGTTAAAACGAATAAGTTACGACATTTACGAGATTTACGATAACTAAATCTATAAAAATAAATATATAACTGTTATGAACAGTAAAAATCACTATTCATCAGAAAACTCAGATTTTGAAAATGTTATATTTTGATAACTCGTCTTAATACGAAGGCGTGGACGTAAGAAACGAAAGAAACGGACTTAAAACGAGAAAGTTACGCCAGTTTTACTAAAGTATACTTATAAACGTTTTTACTTTATAAATATGATTTCACTAAAACGATTAGATGGTGATGTAGCTATATAGAATTATATGTGGTATTAGTTAATCAAAGTACTATATTACTAGGGAGTTTCATAATGAGGCCTCTTTGGGGTGGCGTATCGACGAGTTGTTGGATTTACGATTTAAAGTGTCCTAGCTCCTCATACGTCACTACATGACCTCTTAATTATGATAGCCCGAACGATAGTATGATGAGCTATACGACCTATAAATAATCAAAGTGTTTAGTACTTATACGACCTATATTGGATTAGGTTGCATTCGATCGTAAGCGTGACGCATTTTCTATTGTGAATACTTGTTGATTACCATTCACTCGAGGTGAGTTCATAGCCCCCTTTTTACTACGTGATTGTTTTACAAAATCTACGGGGTGAATTACATTGCTTGTTTTACTATTGGACACAAGTGTTTTTCTAAGTGTTTTCAAAGTGTTTACAAAGTGTATGCTATCCAGATTACTGCCTGAATATTATTGCTAAGTTACCTTATTGCCGTGAAGTCCCTATTTATCATGAACCGTTAATTGCTATTGTAGTAAGCGCGAGTGTTGTGGATAGATCTATCGGGACTGACAATCCCCACCTTTCCTTGGGTCACTAGTTTGATCAAGGTGCATTTAACATTGAGAGGTGTTAGGTTGTTGGCAAGCATCCTATATTCTGATTGGGGCACAAATCTAGTTAAGGCTTCGGGGTCATGAGCTTAGTGCAATAATAAATGTTTTGGACTACTGAATGTGTTTCAGAGTCTACTATTACTTCGATCTTGTGGTCCACCCTTTTTACCGATAAACCTATGATTTCACTCAACCTTTGTGTTGACATTTAGCATGTAATTTCAGGTCCTAGGGTATGAAGATTGGAGGGGAGCCGTGGCGGATATCAATGAAGACGGATTCTGTGTTTTATCTAGTAGTATGAAGCTTTTGCTGTTTAATTAAAAACGTATGTGAGCAATTTTATGAATTTTCAAACATATGGGACCTAATGTATGAACTCTGATATTTTGCTATGGCATCGAATGAAATCTTATCTTAAAACGTCCATTTAAGGTCGTTTCCTATATCTTGATTGTTGTACTTTGACGTAGCACCCCATTGTTACCATTCAGCTGCATACCAGAATTTGGGGGTGTTACAACTTCATGTCACAAGATCAATCCATTCTAAGAAGAAACAAGATAGACTGGCACATGGCTAATGATGATCCTATTCTTACAACTATGAGATTCATTCCTCAGCATGAAGTTGTTTAAAGATATGGTGCCGTTCTTCTAGAATATCTAACCAATCAAGCAATGAAAGAGTCAGAAGCGTACAAGACTTAACTTGACCTTGCTACTCAAAAGGTGCAATCAAAACCTAAATATGTACGTCGATCTTCCAGGTCAAAGACTAAACAAGCACCCAAGCCTTCCCCAGTAAAAGAGTTAAAGCAACGGCTAAGGTTGCAAAATCTGGAAAGAAAAAGCAATCTGCTCTTGGATTGGAAACTCTATCAGAAGTAGCATTGACTGAGGATGAACAATTCAAGCTGGCCACCAAATGAAGCCTAATTTAAATCCACAGCTCACACGCTAGCGGTTCTGGTGCACATGAAGGAACTGGTGTTACACCAGGTGAAGAAACATGTAAATCTAATATCTAAGCCAAGAATAAGAGAAGATGTTGGGTTGTGCTGTTTTAGATAGAGAAAAGTGGATGGCATGGATGATGTTATTACTAATGTGAAAAAAAAAGTGAAGAAATGAAAAAACCAACCCCTCTCCAAGGCTAGAGATGGCATTATATATTACATTGATGACCGGCCCATGGGCTATGAATGGCTTCCCATGGCCTTGGGCCGATAGCTTCTAACTTAACATACACAATTCTCTAGCTAAGACCTATTACAACTTGGAAGTGACCGACACTTTTTGTGTTTCCTACACTCTCCCCTTATGGAGGTCACTCCATTTTACAAAACATTAACCCTAGCATCAATCTTTGTCTTAGTGTTTAGTCTCATCCTTTGACATCACCAGTGAGTATGTTGTAGTGATCATTAGATTTCTAGATTGACTTGTTCCTTGAACCTTGTATATGACATTGTGATCTTGAGCGATCATGAGATCATCAAACCAAGCACAACTCATCGCATCTGAAACTTTGCCATCTAGTGGATTTGTGATTTCTGAACCCAACAGCTCATACCTTTTGCTTGAAATGTTTTGTCCTTGAAAAACTTTAATGCTACGTCTTTCTTGAGATTCTTAACTTATGATACTTCGTCACTTCGGAGAAAGACGTGTCGTTATCAAGTACGAAGTCTTGAAATATGTATTTGAGCCTTTCATGAAATCCTTAGTTTTTTATCGGGTATGAGCATGAGGCTTTGGATCATGTGAGTTCCAGCTGGAATTAGGAACCTCCACCGACCATCTTTAAATAGCCTATACATAAAAACATTAGCAATAAAGCGGGGGACAATATGCTTTGTCATTTGCCCATGGGGGGGTTTGGTTGAAGTAACCTTCAAACTGTGAGGATCACCTTTGACAGATAGATTCAATTTAAGAGAATCTCTTGACAGGATTACCCCACTGTAATATTGAATCTTTCTAACGCATTACGTATTAAGATTCATCGATACACAACAAGTTTCTCAATTAGTCGAAATGTCTCAAAGCACCAACACGATAAGAGTGAACCAGTGAGTTACTATCTCACCGATTGAATAGAAAAACTGATTTGAAAATCAATCGACGTGTCACTTGCTAAAGTGGTTTTTGTGATACAACGAGAGTTATTTTTAAGACAATTAAAATACTTTAACCGGTATCCCATTATCCTGGAACAAGTTTGATTCAATAAAGAATCGCACCATTGTTGCTTTCTAATTGTCACAACTTGGATTCATAAGAATTGCACAAGTCACTACCATGAGCTTGTTTGATTTGTTCAAGCAGATTTCCATCTTTATTGTAATACCTAAGTATACACTCGATGTTTCGGACAAAATAACAATGATCATTGCGTATGACTCTAAAGATATTACTTGATACACATTGTGGAGATAACAAGCTAATTATGACAAGTGTCCCTTAATGAGATTAATGGATGATCTCTTTAGCTCTAGCCAATAGTGCACTTTTACTTTTAGTAATTGGAGCTGGAGCTGAGTGTCACCTTTTTTCAATATCAACTAACCTCAGAGTAAGAAAAGCAAAGAAATGAGTGTATCTCCGTGAGTTTTGAAACAAGTCTTCTGACTTTAAGGAGCTGGAATGGGTTTGTGCATATCGCACTAGGTCCATGACTGTCTTCAATGTCAGACAACACCTAAGTGTTTCTGATAACATATGTATTGACCCGTTTTCTGCCTAACTGTATGGAGGGCTTCTTTCTTTTCACCCTTTATCCTTACATTTCTTTTTCATTCTTCAACCCCTTCAATGCTTACCGAGACTTCATAACTAACACCTTGTTGGGTTTGTCCAGTGTAAGCTCCATCTCATTCGGCATTATTCACCGATTCTCACTTTGTTCTCCTTGGTTAACGATACCTAAGACTTTCTACACTAACTAGTGGATATCCTTGGGTAGATCCCTCTGGTTCTGGCTGGATCATGGGATTTGAATACCCATACCTAACCACCTTATAACTCCATAAAATTAAGTACATGGTCAGTCTTTTAGGGTATTCCATCACCATTACAACCAAAATCTTGAAAAAAATTCATTCAAAGTGTTTGATATAAATTCTAAAGGTTACACATTAATGTTTTTAATCATCCTAAAAGCTCCCCCTTAACATGTGCATCGTAATCGTAGTACATGCTAAAGTAAGGAGTTGCATCGAGTCTCATTTAATTGATTACTACTGTCAAAATACATAAGTCCAGGTTAATTCACATTTCTCCCCTTACCAAATGTAAAATCCCTGATATTTTGATAACAATTGATTAACCGTTTTTGGACAAAATGAAGTTTCTACAGATATGGGAACAATATTATTCTCCCTTAACTTTGCGGTTTTTATACGATATGCTAAGTACAAAAATTTGAACTTTTATTGAATTTACTAAAATTCTTGAAAATTATTAACTCTTAGCACTCCTTAAAATCACCATAAAGCCTACACTACATACAATACAAGATTATTTATGTACGAAGGTTTTGACATGATTTGATGAGAACATCATATATAGAATCATATGGTTTCTTTTGTCACACCGAGGTCTCCTTCCGTACATTTCTCCCACCAACAAACTTTCTACTCTTCCTCATTAAACCTCTTTCTTTCCAAGATGTTTTGTCAATCTGATCTTCTCACTTGTCCAAGCATCTTCTTCGCATGGCTTCGAACTTTCTTACCAAGTTACGAAAGTCATTTGCTTCAAACTACGAGGTATAAAACAGATTTATGATACATAGGTAACTGACTTGTGTGGTTGGTGATGTCGTTGTTATGTTGTCTTATCTTCCCCCTAAACCACAATCCTTTCTTGAGTAGAATTCAACTTTCTTGCAAGACGCATCAAGCATCTTAATGTATAAAGCCCCAGATATCCGATGTACACAATAACCCCTATCAGAACTTGAATACCGCAACACCAAAGTCAATTAAGTCCCGATGAGCGCATTTCCTCTCTTCAGGATATCATGATATTAAATTGTAACTCCAAAGTCAACTAAGCCCGAATGACACAATTATGCCCTTCTAAGTAGTTTGAAATGATTATACTAAGTCAACTAAGTCCCAAATGTAATCATTCTTCTGCAAATTCCTGACTGAACTAAGGAATCATCATACCAAATGTGTACCTCTTATTACAAAAATTCTACTTCTTTTAAGAATAAGCTTAGGAATTGACTGTTTGAGGAAGCATTAATTAAATAAGAAAGAACTTTTCTCACGTTTTCAATAATTATACTTTCAACACTTCCCCCTAGGGACTCAAATGATGCATACTGACTAATGACAAGATGTCTCTTCCACCATGTGATTGAAATAGTGCATCTGAAAGATTCAAAACGGCCTAAAATCAAAGAACTAAACATCAAAGACAAAAAAGCTAACTCTCAAAGAATGGCCAGAGGACGACTATCAAGTATACATCTACTCCTTCCCCTTTGCTGGTTTTGACACGTCGGAATCAGCAAAACCTTATACGCATACAAATTCGAGATCGTGTTTGAAGAATTAATAAGCTTAAATCTAGTCCGTGAGAATCAATTTCAAGGCATTTAAAACTATGAAAGTATTTCCAAGCATTCCTAAGTCTTTTACAAACTATGAGGTGTTGGCAATATTGATCGTCTGTAGTTTAAAGCCTGAATTCACTAAGTCTCAAATTGCAAATAAGTCCATAAAGATTTATACAAATGACATCTAAAGCTCTTGTAGTTTATATAAATTAACTCCCATTGAAATTATTATCCGTCATTATTCAAAACTTTATCCGTTATATTTTGCATGACTTATTTTGAAAGACTAATTTAAAAGATTATAGGATGAACATTTCACCCCCCTCAAATAAAGACGCACGTTTTCTATTTAAAAGAGTTGTTGTCTTGTTTGAGTGGTACCGAATTGTCTTTGAAAAACTTTTTGTGTGGATAAACATGAAAACACTGATTCATTATGAAGACAACTTTTTACCAATAAAAATAAGATTTCTCTTATTTTAACACCTAAGCGCACTGACACATACACTTATGGAAATATAGGAAGCACGGGTTGTGATGCAAAGTAATCACAATACTTTACATATCATAGAGTAGACCATGCCCGAGAATAAATTCCCGTTGTTAGGAACAACTGTCTTTTAGACGACATGTTTTCCTCAATGTGAAAAGCGGGTTACTTTCTGAAATAATAGCAAGCCATATGGCATGTTTTGAAAACATTATAAACTTCTGCTCAAACTTCATTTACAGGCTCGTATCATTGTTGAATGACATTTCTAAGACCGTGAATGCAACAAACACCAGTTCCCACACAAACAATTATTCCAAGCACCTCCCTGCAAGATCTTCCCAACTTTGGCTTTTTATTCGGGTTCGACCATAGACTTAAAACTTTGGAAACTGACTTCTCTGAGTTTATTCAAACAAACCAATTTACTGAAGCAGTTTCTTCCATTCCCGGCATTGTTGATACGTACCTTGCAAACAAGATGAATGAAGCCATCAAAACAGTTGTTCAAGAGACAATCCTACACAACTCAAGAGATATGCTCAACCGAAAACGAAGACTTTCTTAATAAACTTGATGACAACATAAAGAAAATAATCAAGGACCAAGTCAAAGAACAAGTTAAGGCACAAGTCTCCAAGATTTTGCCAAAAATTGAGAAGACAATAAACGAACAACTCGAAGCTGAGGTTATGACTCGTTCATCTACTGAATCCAAGACATCTCTTGCTATAGCTGCCAACCTATCTGAATTAGAGCTTAAGAAGATTCTCATAGACAAGATGGAGAGCAATAAGTCAATCCAGAGATCTGATGAATAAAAGAATCTATACAAGGCATTGGTTGAAGCTTACGAAAGTGACAAGCTCATTCTTGACACTTATGATGATACTGTCTCGTTTAAAAGATGAAGAAATGATAAGGATAAAGACGAAGAACCCTCCGCTGGATCAAACTGGGGGTCCAAGAGAAGACGAGCTGGAAAAGAACCTGAGTCAACTAGTACACCAAAGGAAAAGATACCCAAGTCAACTGGCAAGTCAACTGAAGGGTCCAAATCTCTTCACAAGTCTGCTGGCGAGTCCGCTCATGCAGAGGAGCTAATGCACACGCCAAGGATTTGGAATAACCCGCACATCAAGAGTTCAAAACTGGAGCTACTAAAGATCAACTAGTTGATGAGACCCCTCAGCCTTCTGAGTGGTTTCAGAAACCCACTAGACGTCCATCTCCCGATCATGATTGGAACAAGACTTTGCCTGCTGATCATGGACCAACTCAACCTTGGTTAAGCAATCTGGCTCGGGAAGAAGGTCCTCGTGAATCATTTAACGAGTTAATGGATACTCCTTTGGACTTCTCAGCATTTATGATGAATCGGCTCAAAGTTGATACTCTAACAACTGAATTACTAGCCGGTCTAACATTTGAGCTGATGAAAGGCACATGCAAGAGTTTGGTCGAGCTAGAATACTTCTTTGAAGAAGTCTACAAGGCAACCACGGATCAACTGGATTGGAACAACCCTGAATGCAGCAATATCCTCATGATCTGCGAAAGCCAATACCATTGATACCTAACTCTCGCGGTCGTCAAGTTATATCGTTTGATCACTTCATCAATAACGACCTTGCGTATCTATCTGGTAGTGTCTCAAGCCGAACATATGCAACTTCCGTTACGAAGACCAAGGCTGCAGATTATGGTCATATCAAATGGATTGAAGATTGGGTCTCTAACACAATGTGGAGTGAAGTGCCGGTCAACTACGACAAACATGCACTCTAGGGAATTTCTCATTGGGGACGCAAACATCAACAATTCTATGGATTTGCTACTAACAGGGAATCTGCTCGTGATTTCTACTACAAACGTAGAATCATTGCTGTCACAAAACTTCAGATTGTCGAATGGCATGGCTACAAACATTTGGATTGGATCACCGTTTGTAGAGATGATGAAAAGCTATATACATTCAAGGAAGGAGACTTCAAGAGGCTTTGCCTTTAAGACATCGAAGATATGTCGTTCCACTACCTTTTTAGGAGAAGGATTAGTAGGAATCGAGGGTCCCTCGTAAGCAACACCACTTCGAGTAGTGATTGCTTTCATCTCACCCCTTCGGTTTGGAATGGTATTACTCAGAAGAGTACCCGAAGTTGAGGCTTGGTTTTGAAACTATCCACAATCATGTTTTTGCAAATTATTTGAAAAAGTTGTTTGTTGATTCCATCATTATGGCTTTGTTGAGATTATTACGTGTTTTGAATTTTATTCTTAAGGGTCCTCCTTTCAATGAATTAGATTTGATTTTGCATTTCCTCAACATCTGATCTTATTCCTCTTGTAATTAGAAAATCATTTGAAATCTTTTGTTGAACTTATATTAGGCACTTGAAACGGTTGGTTTGAAATCCTTGGTTTGAAAATCAGAGCATGATTATTTGAGCTGAAAACCTTGATTTCCATGAAAATTATTCCCCGATTAAAATTCTTCCCTTAACTTGATTATGATTAAACCTATTTTGACTCATGTTTTGCCACCGAAGCAAAACCGTGGTGCCATTTGATAACATAGACACGTTTTGGAGATTAACTTGATTGTAATACCCTGTCCCCGCACAAAACACTAGCCTGATTGTATCGGTAGCCCACTCGGCTAGACGTTTATTGAATTTATCAATCACAGGGTTCTATGCACCAATCCTCCTTGTATTTTCCCCAATAGGTAAACCCAAATACGTAAACGGAAATTCCCCAACGCTACATTTCATCCACCTCACCATTGCACTAATATCCCTATCATTAACCCCTACTTCGTAAAGTTTTCTTTTATTATAATTAACTCGTAGCCCGAACGCTTCTTCAAAACATTTAAGAATGCACATCAACGATCTAGCATCCTCTTCGCTCCATTCGCCAAAAAATATGGTGTCATCCGCATATTGAAGATGAGACACCATTACTCTATTATCCCTGATCCTAACCCCTCTAAAAATACCCTTATCAACTGCCTCATTAACGATCGCATTCAAACCTTCAGCCGCTAAAATAAAGAGAAAGGGAGACAATGGATATCCTTGTCTAACCCTCTCCCTAGCCTAAATTCTTTCGTTGGCGACCCGTTAACTAAAATAGACATAGTGGCTGAATGTAGACAACTCTCGATCCACTTACACCATTTTACTCCGAACCCTATTCTTTTCATTATGTCTATTAGAAATCTCCAATTAATATTATAATATGCTTTCTCGAAATCCACCTTAAAATGAGCCCTTTTTCTTTTTTCTTCTTTAAATATTCAATCGACTCATTTGCTATTAAAACACCATCCATGATGTATCTATGGGGTATGGAGCGATATTATTAGAGAATAAATTAGTTGGCCCAAGCCCGGTCTGTGGGCCTTGGGTCCATTAGGGTTATGTTTATGCTTCTATGTAATCTATAAATAGTGATGAATAATAAAGTATCTCCAAACGGGGTTTTTATTGTCTAACATGGTATCGGAGTAGGTCTGATCCTCAGACTAAGGTGGCTATATTGAGCCGCCTCCCCTAAACCACCCTGTCAAACCCTTCATCATTCTCAAAATATATTTGTCTATCGTGGCTACTACCTTCAAAAAGCTATTTGTTTTGGTATGGATCTACGTCAACGGAGGTGTTTTTGGTATGGATCTACGTCAAGGAGATAAAGATGAAGTGAAAGAATTATTGGAAAGATAGGAATGAGTAAAGTGTGGGCTATATCTTTCATGTGATGTAGGCAGTTTTATTAGTGGTGTTTTAATATTTTTATCCGTCTTTAGTTTTATGTTTACTTTTTTTAAGTTTTGTTTAAAAAAAATTATTTTTATTATATCTTTGAGAGAATACTTTGAATTATTCTTCATTCTAGGGATACTTTGAATTATCCCGTAATTTGTGTTTGTGAGAATACTTTGAATTATTCTCCATTAGAGGGATACTTTGAATTATCCCGTAATTTGTGTTGGTGAGAATACGTTGAATTATTCTCCGTTATAGGGATACTTTGAATTATCCCGTAATTTGTGTTGGTGAGATGAATTTAGTGCTACAGAGTCACTGATGCAGCGGCGCCAAAAATTTGATTGTAGATTTTATAATACACGTATAATGATATAATAAGTATAGAAAATTACGAAACTACCCTTGAGGATAAAAGTAGTAAGGAAAATTCTCACCTTTATATATAGTAATACGTATATTTACCAGTAAGTGATTACCGGGTCGTATTCCTCGAAGATTTATGAAATTGAGACAACGTTTGTTATTTGGACAATGATTTGAATTGGTTCAAAGATGGTTTGTTTCCTAAAATCCTAAAAGTGAGTAATTTAAAGGACAATTAAACCTAACTTTAATAACGGGAAATTAAACCTTCACTAAAAACGCAAAACGGGAACCCTAAATGGTGATTAAAAACCCTAAATTTCCAAAATTAAACCTAAAATGATTTTTTCTCTTTTAATAGACTCCAATTGACTAAAAAGTAAGTTTAAAGAAAACTAGAACAAAAACGGAGTTGAATTGAGCTTAAAAACACGAAAAACGTGAACGGAAACGAATCTCGTTCTTTAAAAAATTGAAATTTTGCAATTTTAACCCTACGGAAGCAAAACTAATTTTACTAGAAACTATATGATAAAAGAAAATTTTCTAAAAAAGAATTATATTTTTTTGATTATTTTTCTATTTTTTATGAATTTTTAAAGTTTTTTATAAAAATAAATGTTTAAAAATACTAAACTAATTATAAAAATTCTGAAAAAATTATAGAAAATAGCTTGAACAATAAGGAATCTAGGAAAAATAAGTTGGGAAACACAGCTTATCGAATAAGCTGTGTAATAAGCTAAAACAACTTATTACACTAAAAAGGCTAAAACGTATATAAAAGATAAATAATGTAAAGAACTAACGGATGAGCTAATGTAGCGTGATGGTTGTGTGTGTGGGTGTTAAAACACTTGGTGAAGGTGGTAGAGGTCCCGGGTTCGAGCCTTGCTCACCCGGGGCTTCCCACTTTCCTAAGTGTTTTAATTTTTTTCCAATTTTTTTTATAACTTTTTAAAACTCTTAAAAATAAGAAACTTTTGTAAAACAACTATCTTTATAAACTACAAATAAGCTCAGAAATAAGCTAAATAAGCCAGAAAAGCTTAAACTCTAGTAAACTAATAAAAAGCTAACTGTTTGCATTTTTTAAGGAGAATAAGCAAACCAAATAGAGAAATAAGCTAAACTAGATAATAAGCTATTCTAAATAAGCAACAAAGAACAAAAATAAGCAACCTAATAAGCCTAGAATGAGCTTAAGAACTCAGCAGTACTAACTTAGAAGTTAGTACTGCCAGTTAAGCACTTAAGTCTGCTTAACTATTTAAACTAGCTAATAGAACCTTATGCTTAAAAGCTTTATACCACTTGAAAGATAATCTAAAATACTACTTAAATCAACAATTGAAACATAGTTTGAAAATCAAATAAGCTATAATAAGACCTAATGAAAAGAGCTTAAACAGACATACTACTATCTTTTTTTTGGTTTTTAAATTTTCTAAAGAAACAAAGTGCTAAATTGAAAGCTAAAAACATATAAGCTAATTGACTTTTAAGGTCTAAATAAACTAAAACAGATTGAAAGTGGTCTAAAATATACTTGTGCACAAAAAATCAAAATCTAATTCTTATTAGTACCCTATGAAATTCAAACTTGAAAAAAAGCTACTTGTAGCTTAACACTGCTGATGCATTTTGCACAATTTTGACACAAATCAACTAGACAAAGTGCAGGCCAAAGAAACCCATTCTAACACTTTTTAATCACTAATCTAAGAGCAACAAGAGCAAATAAACTACCTAGGAAAGTCTTAAGCTAAATTTGTAAATGAGAAGGTATTTGAGCTTAACAGATTCAAAGTGTAACTAAAGATTTATAGAAAACTTAATTTTAACTAACAAACAATCTTAAATTCTAACTTATAATCCTAACAATGAAGTTTAAATTCAGATTAAAGAACCAAAAGTGACACAAGCAGTACTAACTATCAGTTAGTACTGCTATGCCAAACACCCCTTTATTTTTAGATTTTCAAATTTTAAACTATAATAAGCTATTCTAAACTGAATTAAGTAAGAAACAGATCTATAACTAGGCTATATAAGAACTAATAAGCAATTACTAACAGAAAATAAGCAATATTAAGCACTACAATAAGCTGAACTGAAGTAAGCACATATTTTTGGATTTTTATAAATTTTAACTAATACTTATAAAAACTTAAAAAGGATAAGAAAAGGTACCTCAGATCTCAGCTAAACAGAGATCATAAACTCAATAAAGAGCTTAATCCACTAGCTTATAGCTTATAAGCTATAAGCTGTTAAGAGCTTATTAATGCAAAACCTAGTCTAAACCTACTCCTGACCTTCAGGACTAAACCAAAGCTTAATTACCAAGCAGCCATCCAATTCCAAGGGTAATTAAGCTTAATGAGCTTATAGTAGCTTATGATTAGTATGAGCTTATGAAAACAGTTTATAAGAGCTTTTTGGAGTATAAGAGCATGATAAGTAAAAACAAAACTAAGATTTCATTGATTCAAAAGCTAATTACAATACTTGAAATAGAGATTACAAAGACTTAAAACAGAATTAAAATAACATTTAAATAAAAATTACATAAGCTAAAAACTAAATTAAGCTACTACTTAAAAACTGGAAAAGAAGATGATCTTGTGAGTGAGGAGAGCTTTTTATATAGCAGTTGAGTGAAGCTTCTAGGAGTCTAGCCCGCTCCTCTTATAATTGATCTCAACCCTTCATTCAATGCCAATCATTGGATCCTAATTTTGAGTCGTTGGATCATTAAGTGAGCACACGGATTGCCAACGTGGCATTTCGTGTGTCAGACCTTTTGTGCTTCTTTTGGCTAGGATTTAGCGTAAAAAACCTTGTCCTTGTATGTTTCTTTCATATCCGCGTGTCCCTTCTTGAGGTGCCCTAGCCAATGAGAGGCTTTTATGACATCTAACTCTGCCACATCGTACCTTGGTACTCGAATTACTAAGCCACGTTGTCAATTGCCATTTACCCCTTGATTTAAGTTGGGTTAAATGCGAAGACGATGATAAATAGTAAAAACGTCTTCCCGCGCCATTTTTATCTTTTTATACCTTTGTTTGACCCGCGGGTTTGGGTCATTGACCTGGGTTGGGTTTTTTTATAAAAAGAAATGGGCCGGGCCGGGTATAAGGTTTAGGGTAAAAAGGGTTTATTATTAAAAGTTAACTCCCCTTAGTTAAGGGACTAACAGTGTTAGGGTTTATGGCTCTTTATGAATTTTGATTTAACATTAAGGGCTTTTGTGGTATTTTGAGGGTTTTGGCATTTTGTGTTTGACCAAGCTTTGACCAAAGGTTGACTTTTGACCATTGATAGCAATTTTCCGGCTCTTTTGCATTCTTTCCTTTTCCATGTTCGTGTTTGTCCGGCTTTGACTGTTTTCTTGAGATTTTTGCAATATCCGTACCTACACAATCACAAAGACAAAACGAGCAATATAAAAGTATTTTATGTATAATTTCATCTTTTAAGGGCTATTTTTGGTATACAAATGATATGTGTATTCTCACATATCAATCAACTAGAAAAGCAACTTGACAAAGAAGAATTTTAAGAGATTGGATCCATGTCTGCTTTTAAAGTACTCGAGACACAGTTCCAGATGTTCATCAAGTCATGTATTTATTTGGATGATGAATATGTTATAATGACACGCAAGTACTTTCTAGAATACACTCAACTCGAGATTCCAGAATTCCGTGATACACTGATCTAACACATGGAATCTGTTAAGAAGTCAATTGATAAAAGAGCACTGCATAAAAGAGAGTATGACAACTGGGTGAATGAAAGACAGATGCAGACAACAGAGGAAAAAGTTTATATGAGTAAAGCATTGAATGCTAGTTTGGTTAACACAGAAAGCAATAGGACAGAATCTGGAAAGCAGGATACAAGCAGCAGGTCAGGGAATGATGCATATGCTAAAAATGCAGATATCAAACTCGTATATGATGAGGAGCCAATGGCTGAGGTACAATTGACTGCTGAATATAATGTATTTGCTACAGGACAATAGCATTCTGAGCAACCTGAATTCAATAATAAAGGAGAGGTTGACCAGAATGCTGAACAATGTCATGACATTCGTCCTTTGCCTGCAAAATTAACTGATAACCAAATAACTGAACTCTCAAATCAATCTCTCGAATCTGAAAATATCTGTCTCAAAAAGACCGTTGCCTAGTTTCAAAAAGATTTTTCAAAACTCGAAGCACATTGTATTAATCTTGAATTACAATTGCAAAACAATGTTTTAAAATCAGGGCAACAGAGTCAAGTTTTGAATGAGAAAAGTAATGAAGCCAAGGTTAAACATGAAATAGATGTAATTGAAACAATAAACATCGAATTGAAACATAAAGCGGCTACATTACTTAAGGAAAATAGGACTTTGAAAAGGCATTACAAAGAACTTCTGATTCTATCAAGACAACGAGAGCGAAGACTATAGAACACACAACTTCTTTGATTGCTAAAAATAATGAATTCAAAGCTCAACTTCGAGAACAGGGGTTTGCCATTGTAGCATTAAAAAATGAGTTAAGAAAATTAAAAGGAAATAGTGTGAATACTAAGTTTGCAAAATCATCAATCTTGAGGAAACCAGTGTTACAACCACACAGAAACCAATCAGTTGTTAGACAACTGACCGCGTTTAAGTCTAAACGACCTAGAATTTCAAAGCCACGGTTTGCCTCCCAAGTTGATGTGAATAACGATTTGTCAAAACCAGTCACTACATATTATTTTCCTAATGGGAAAGAAACTGCTTGTACAAAACCTTATCACATGACTGCACTTGGCTCATCTAGGTATAGCTCAAATGACATGGTTCATAGTCACTACCTAGAGGAAGCTAAGAAACAGACACATGAAATAGGCAAGAAATCCAAAATTAGTATGATGCCTTCTGCTAGATCACAAAGCACATCTAATGATTGCAACCCAAAACCTAGGTCTAGGAATTGGCCTACATCTAAGAGTAGTTGCGTAACGAAAAAGACTATGCCCATAGCAGACCACTATAGGAATTCTAGCAATTTTTCTGACTCTAAACATTTTGTTTGCTCGACATGTCAGAAATGTGTCTTTAATGCAAATCATGTTGCTTGTGTAACAAAATTTCTGAATGAGGTCAACTCGCGTGCTAAGGTTCCATCCAATAAGACAACAAACAGAAACAAACCCGTAGAGCAAATAAGTGTTGCAAAGAAACCAGAAAGACACCAATAAAAACAAATACAAATATATAATATTTCAAAAACAAAATACAAAATCAGAAAAACAAAAAATTTCCAAAAAAAATTTTCTCGACATGTCTCTTGGAATCGATAACATTTACGTACCCAGAAATATCCATTAATATTGACACGGGCGTGTAAATGAAGTTCGAGCAAGATTTCAAACTCTTTCAAAACATGCCATTTCTAATTTTTCTTCATGGATTATGTGAAAATATCAGTACATAACCCGAACTTCAATTAAAGGAAAGTTTATCTATAAAGACAACTTATCCTAACAACGAGAAAATCCACTTTTCTCAATCTTGAGCTATTCTTACAAGACATTTAAAGTTTTAAGCTCAAGAAAAAGGATAGTGTACGCTTCAGTGCGCTTATCCTTAGTGTTAGAAGAGAAGTCTTCTAACATGATGTTTTTCAAAATGTTGAACATAATTTTTCAAGAATTTCTCAATGACAATTCATAATCTTTTAAAATTGTTTGTTCAACACTCCATCCCTCATCAAGTTTTACAAGACAATTCTTCTACATTTGGTATCATTTTCAAAATGAGTCAATGTTTGAGGGGGAGTTTTTCGAAAAACAAAGGTTTAATGATTTTGGATACATCATAACATGACATTTTATGTATTCAAAACGTTATCAAAAATCTCTTAATAACAAATCTGTAATAATAATGAGTTAGTGACTACTCAATAGATTGTATGTTATAAGATGATTTAGCGGTTGAGCATATTTTTTCTAGAATTCTTCAATGACAATTTATAATCTTTCAAAATTGTGTGCTCAACAATGCTAACCCTCAATTTTATATTTATTTTTACAACTTGGTATCATTTTTTTTGTCAAACATATATAAAATTAAGGGGGAGCAAGTTAATGTTCCATATAATTCATGCTAATAATAATTTTCCTACATAATTTTCATGACAAATTCCAATCACATGGTATTTCAAAAACTAAGTGAAATTAGTTATTTTAAAATAAGGGGAGAAATATAATTAAAATGTGATCTTGAAAATAATAAGTGATCTAAATGACTTTAAGTGCTTTATACTCTACCGAAAAAGGTTTTATGGTTACGATCTCATGCCCAACAACATCTTGATTTCACGACGATTCTGAAGTCATAAGGTGGTTAGGTTAGGAATCAGTCCTATGATCTAACCAAAACTGGAGGGATCTACCCAAGGACACTCCATAGTTAGAAATAGCAGTCCTTAGGTATGATTGGAGAAAAATGACAACGGAATAAGTATGACAAGATGAGCTAACACTATGTTAGGATCATGAAAAAGACTCGGTCACCCCGTATTATGTCTAGCATAGGTTAGCTCGTAGTCTTAATATTTATCGTTTAGTTACCGTATGAGTTATAGCGTTAGGTCGGGTCTTTACCCACATGTTAGCCCACTTCATAGCCCACTTAGGGCACTAAAAACTCATGTATTTAAACCCCCCTCTCAGCCATAGAGAGGGGTTGGTTGTTCATTTTCATAATACACACACTTAAAGGTGTTTTCTCTCACTAGACTAGTCATTTTCTCTCTCTAGAAATTTAGCCAACCCATCATTCCTAGGCTTGTGTTATGATATCTAATATACTACACACTAGAACAATCACAACAAGGTGTTAGTAATGACGTCTTGGTAAGCATTGAAAGGGTTGAAGAATGAAAAAGAAATGTATGGATAAAGGGTGAAAACAAAGCAGCCCTCCCTACACCTTAGGTAGAAACCAGTTCAATACATAATCTATCGGTTTTCACAAAGATAAATTCTGATATTAAAGAATGACATCATGGACCCAGTAATGCAATGCACAACCCCCTTGCCATTCGAGTTTCTCTCAACAGAAACCTGTCTCATTTATCACAGAGATGCACACGACTTCTATTGACTTTCTCACTCTGAGTTATTTGATATTGAATAGGTGGCAGTCTGCTCCAGCCTCCGAGTACTAAAACCAAAACGCACTAATCAAGTCTAGAGCCAAGAGATCAATAAAATAAATCTCATTAGGACACATTCCATGACAAACACTTGTTGAACACCAATAAGTTCACAAGCTGTTAACAAGAGTCCTACGCATTATCCTTGTGATTTTTCCAGAACATCCGAGTGATACTTAAGTATTCACAGTGAAGATGGAAATCCTGCTTGACTTGCGAGATTCTATATGAATCAAACTTGTGATAACTGGATATTGATAATGGTCCAGTAAATGAATTGACGACTCAATTGGTAAGATAGTAACTAACCGATTTACTCATATCGTGTTGTCTGCTTTGAGACATTCCGATATTAAGAACAAGCTAGCATGGTGAATCTAATACATCTGTGTTAGAGGATCTTACGCTTAAAGCTGGAAATCCTGTCAAGGAGATTCTTCTAAATTGAATCTACTTGATCATAGGTTGGTCCTCACGGAACCAAAGGTTAATCCAACCAAATCCGGTCGAATGACAAAGCCATATTCGTCCACAAGCTTTATTGCTGACTGTTTTATTACAGGATTCATATAAATATGGAGATGGAGACACCTCATTCCAGCTGAGTCGGATTCATTACCACATGCTCATGCTTAATCTACAAAGACATACTATAAGCATCAAGACTCAAGAATCATGAAAGCTCAAATTTAAAGACAAAGACTTCTACAAACTCTGATATACAAGATCTTCCTTAAGATATCAAGTCTATCAAGGGAGATTATTAGAGAGCTTTCAAAAAGATGCAAAGTATGAGCATGTTGGTAAAGACACAAGATCGCAAGGTGGCAAAGACGATCAAGACAAACAAGGAAAAGATTTAGAGATCTCGAAATCAAAGACGAAGTCAAAAGACAATGACAAAGGCTCAAGATCAAAGATTACACATCATGAAGGAACAAGCCTACAACATAATAAAGACCAAAGACTCAAGAACTCAACGACAAAGCAATCTCAAGAAGTTCAAGGAAGCAAGATTCAAGATCTCACCTCAGGAATTCGAAGACCACACATTAGGGGAGATTGTTAGCCTCAAAATATGTTTTCAAATATGGAAGCTCAGAATCTGCAAGAAGCCTCTCTTCGGGGGAGATTGTTAGCCTCAAAATATTAAGTCGAACAAGGAAGCTCGGCTAATAATTATGGAAGCTCGATCTTTATTTAATTATATGTTGTAATAGGCTAGAATGGGTAAACAAGCTCGTTTATGTAAACTAATTGGTCACGTGTATCGGGTGTAAGCCCAAGTAATCTCGAACCCAGCCCGTAGAAATACCATAGGCATGTAAGCCTCTTGATTTGACTATAAATACACCTCTCCAAGAATGGAGAGGGTGTTAGTTCACTTTGAAACTTTTACTAGTAATCAACCATTCTCATTTTTCTATCTACTTTCTCTCTCTTGTTTCTCTCACTAAAATTCTTCCATCTTTCCTGTCTTATTTTCTTGTTTAAATCATGAAGTGTAGTGATAAAGGGTTACCGACACATATTACTAAAAACACATGATCCCTAATTCACATAATCCTTAATCCTACACGAACCCTAATTCACACAATCCCTAATTCAGAGATCCTACACGAACCCTAATTTATGTCATCAAGTATGTAACAATGATTGACAATTCATTTTAATTTTTTAATTTGTTTGTTAATCGTTGTTTTATGTTCATGAACCCTAATCTTTTTTTTCATTTATCTAACAAAATGATACCAGGGACCGACATGCATTGTTTTGATGTTCATAATGACGGTTATTTTTCCCATTTACCTCTAAGCTATACTAATGGTGTCATCCTTAATATGGTTGTTCCAAGGATGCCTTACAAAAAGTTTGTTGAATAATTAGAAGAAAAATGTGGAAACTACTTTCAAGGTTTGTATTACTAAGTACCAAATATAGAGTTAGAAAGGGGTTTAGTTAGGGTTAGTAACGATAGGGAGTTATCTTACATGTTTGATGTTGAAGAGACACTTAGTAGGCTTGATCTTTATCTTGATCACTTAGATATGGATCTTTTAAAGTATTTAAGTCAAGTTATTACAACTGAGATGCATACTTGTGTTTCTAAGATAATAGACCCTCCTAAAAAAGGTATTGCAATGACTTTTCCATGGATGAGATGGTTGATTGGGCTGAGATGGAGGTTGAACAACAGGGTGGGTCTTCTTAGCATCCACAAAAAAAGACAAGGGCAAAGAGAAGGTTAATCAAAATGAAACAAATGGTGTTGAAGCTAGGTCTAGTACTACAGACAAAGGTAAGGAGAATGTTAGTCAAGATGAAACAGGGGGTGCTGAAGCTAGGACTAGTACTGTTGATAGTGATTATGATAGTGAGTATGATTCAGATAATTCAATTGACTATCTTAGTCCTGATGAAGAAGAATTGATTGAACTTAGAAATAGGATGAAAGCTAATAAAGAGGCAAAAACTAAAGCTAAAGGTAACTTAGTTACAGAAATGAATGAACCAAATGATGACAATAGTATGTCTGCTGATAATGTTAGAGGTGAGACTTTTTAGGAACATGATATTTACATGAATGAGCTATTGACAAGGCTTAAGACTATTGATAAGGATGGAAAACTAAAGATCTTTTTATTTTTGTTGAAAACATATGGAGAAGTATTCAATATATGATGAAACTACACAATGGAGACTAAGAAAACCAACGGTGAAAAGCATATGGAGTTTAATTTTATACTTTTGGCTGTTTATAAATGATGTTTATGAACACATATTTATGTTTCAATTACAGGTTGTAAAAATGATGCAACTGTTGAACAGTTCAAAGAGCGTCTAACCTACTATGCTTTGGCTAATGGTTTCTCATTGTGGTGTGAGAGGAGTTCTAGAAAGAAGGTGGTAGCAAAGTATGGACAAAGACCACCTAGGTTGTCTGTTCTTGAGAAAGGTAAACAAAGAAAGCATAGTAGGTATCCTAGTGCTAGTAGGGATGAGTTACCTGCATGTCTTTGGAGGTGTTATGCTAGGTGGATGATTGAGGAAAAAACTTTTCAATGCATATCATTAGATGATGAACATACATGTGTTAGAAATTTTAACTTTGGTACATTGGTCAACTATAAGTGGATTGGAAAAGTATTTGGTGATAAGATTAGGGCTAACCCAAATATTAGGTTATGTAATATAGCTGACTTAGTGATAAAAAAAGTATAAGTGTAAGGTTACCCCCAATCAGTGTACAAATACTAAGAAATATGCTTTGAAAAAGTATGAAAAACCTGTTGGTGAACATTATGCTACGTTGAGATCTTATAGAAAAGCAATTTAAGATTATAATCCTATGTCTACTGTAAAGTTGGGAGTGACTGTTAATCCTGATGACAAACATACTTTGATAGGTTTTATGTGTGTTTTGTTAGACTGGCAGATGGATGAAAGGCAGGGTGTAGGAGAGTAATTGCATTGGATGGTTGTTTTCTGAAAAGTCCTAATCAAGGTGAAATACTTAATGCAATTGGAAGGGATGAGAATAACCACATTTACCTAGTGGCTTGGGCAGTGGTCAATGTTGAAAACAAAGACAACTAGAGTTAATTTTTAGAGTTGTTGGAAGAAGATTTGGGTTGCAGCAGAGGAAATGGGCTAACTCTTATGTCTCATCAACATAAGGTAAGCAATTATATCTGTTATAAATTAGCCCTGCTATTATATATGTTCTAACAAAATATCATTTTTATAGGGTTTTATTGAAGCTGTTAAAGATGTCATGCCAAATGCTAAGCACATGCAATGTGCAAGACATATTTATGAAAACCTTAGGAAACATTACTCTCGGTTAGAATTTAGAAATTTGTTCTGGGCAGCATCTAAAGCCTATACCCTCAGCTTTTCAACAAGATAATGGATAAGATAAAAAGTGCTAACCCAAATGCACATAAGTATCTTATGAATAAGAATCCAAAAACATGCTCAAGAGCCTTTTTTGAGGTTGTGAAGCAATAGAGAATGGCTTCAGTGAATGCTTTAATGGTATCATTGTTAGTGTTAACATAAGCCACTATTAACTATGCTGGAAGCTATTAGAGTGATAGTGCTTGAAAAGATGAACAAAATAAGGAAAATTTGTAGGAAATGGAATCCTGAAGTATGTCCCAACATCAAAAAAAGATTGGAATGGCTAAAGGAACAACAAAGACAATTTCCCCTTCAATGCTATTAGTTTATGCATTGTTTTGATTGACACTAATAACCAATAATTGCATGTTTTGGCATGTTATACATGCTAGTGGAAATCTTTTTTAAGTGAGATCAGGGAGTGAAGGATTCACAGTTGATGAAGGAAAGAAGACATGTAGTTGCAGGATGTGGCAGATATCAGGAATACCTTGTATTCATACCATAAAGGTAATCTTTTTGATAAACAGGGTACCTGAGAGTTATGTCCCAGCTTGGTCTGAAACAGATTTGTATTTTGTGGCTTATCACCATTTTCTTAAACCAGTTCCTGGTATGAATTTATGGCTTGATCAGAGCATGTACTCAACTATCTTGCCATCAAAACCTAAGAAAATGCCTGGTATGCCAAGAAAGAAAAGAATCAGATCTAAAGGTGAGGGTTGTAGTTCAACTTGAGTGCCTAAGATAGGTTCACAAGGAAGTTGTTCAAATTGCAAAAAAGCTAGACACAACAAAGCAAGTTGCAAAGAACCAATACTTGAACAAACACCTAAACCCAAAAGAATGCCAGGTAGGCCTAAAAAGAGGCAATTTGTTGTAAATCTAGAGGATGTTGATGTTAATGTTACAGGTACAGTGAGGGATGTATCTGAACAGGGTGGTAATGGTAGTGCTCAACAAGGTAGTGCAGGTGCAGGTAGGTCTAAAAAATATGGTGTAGGTGGGTCTAAACAGGGTAGAGTAGTTGCAGGTGGTCAAAAGGAGGTGCGGTTACAGGTGGGTCTATAAAAGGTGGTGCAGGTGGATCTGGGTGTAAAAGAAAAGTTATGTCAAATGCTGGAACATAAAAAAGACAATGTAAGAAAAGGGTGGGGACATATGGATTTGCTAGATGGTTTGGATTGCAAGATGGACCGGTGCAAACTCAAGATGATCCAGTGCAGACTCAAGATGACCCAGTTCAGACACAAGCCGACCTAGTGCAGACACAAGATCAAGACCAAGTGGAGCAGGCACAAGAACAAGCTGAGATAGACTTGACTCAAGTGGAGCAGACACAAGAACAAAATCAGGACCAAGTGCAAACACAAGAACAACCAGAACAAGTAACATTTGGGAGACCAAGTGCAAGAATCCTCCAAAGAAAGTTGGCAAAACAAGGTAGTAGTCAATACACTGCATTCGGTGTGGAGTAAGTTTGAATAATTAACTTTTAATATGCCATTTTGTACATCATGTGAGGGCATAGGTTGGTGAACATTAGAATAATATGCTGTGTCTGTAATATTTAGACAAAACTCATTAATACCAGGTAAGCTAACAGTTTATGTAATAAACCATCAAAAAAATAGCATATTTATATATATCTGTAAGGGCACTAATTAATGGTCATTCATAAACATATATGATCAATGAAATATCCAGCATTGGAGTTTCTTGTGTTATTATCATTTGCAAAATCATGAAATATGCAGTATTAAATGGTGAAAATTTTAATAAATAAAGTGTAGGGTTATATAATAAAGTATGTAAAAGATTATTAAATACATGGTTAAAGGGTTAAAATTGTTAATAAATAAAGTGGATGAATTATACAATAAAGTGTGTAAGAGATTATTAAATAAAGGGTCAAGGGTGGAAATTATTAGATTCTAAAGTGTAGGGGCAAAGTATCACATGGGCAAAAAAAGAAAAACGGAAAAAAGTTGATTAATGTAGTGTCACGTCAAATTACTTTCGTTAGAGTGCTACAATAGGAAGATTATGAAAAGATTTATATTCTTTAGGAAAATTAATATTTGGATGTATACAACAATAAAAGGTTGCAACTTCGATGTTTTTTCGGATCATTAGCCCATTAAGTAAATATGTAATTAAATGTATACATAGTATATCGACATGTATAAATGCATATACTTTTTGGATGTGTTTATGCTTGCGAGTGTAATAGGGCTTTGGGTATATAAGTCTCGAGTTGTTTTACTAAATGAGCCCAAAAAATGCTCACGGTCGGTCACAACCTCAGTTTTAGCTTTCACTGAGTCGATCTCGAACGTTTCACAAGCGGATTGTCTCGTTTACGATCCTAACTAGTACATTCAAAGGTTATTGTACCTTGCATTTTCTGTTATTGTACCTTTCATTTGCTAATCCATAAAAAAATATGTTAGTTTTAATTAATATTTACCAACGATCTAAATGCCGTTGGTACCTATACAAAACAAATCTCGTTCGTGAACTTGGCTGGAAATTCCTCACAAAACAATTGTTGAAAACTTTTGGACACCAATAAGTTTCGTTGGCAAACTCGTTGGTTGTTCAATATTTTACCAACGAACGTCATAATTGTTGGTAAACTTTGTTGGCGATTAATTCACCAACGACTTGCTACTGTTGTTTATCATAATCATCAACGTCTTTAGTCTTTACCAACTTTCTACACATCAAAATCCTACTCTTAATGAATTCGGAGCAGAATATGCACATCAGCATTGCTAAACGTAAGCCATTTTCAGAATGCATAACATTTTTACACCAAAGTCAAGATGGTGATGCATTTAATTTACATTATTTCAACAAAGCCATAAATTGTGTATAAATGATACGATTAAATGTTACAATTTATTGTATTTACCAACTTCCTACTCATCATAATCCTATGTTTTCATATCATATATTATATAAACGACGATCCTAGGACAAGAGGAGATAGGTGACTTCCTCGTACATATTCTTTTAGCTCACTTTGTCACCTATAGTCCGTACGAGACATATCATGGCTAAGGTTCTCATCGTGCTATGCTTCCTACTCTTGGTTTGTGTATCGGTGTCAGGTTAGAAACCAACCATTTCACGTTTATAGGTGCTTCTATAGTTTCATAGTTACAAGAAATGAAACCAGCATTTAAGAAAACATATACTTATGTGCATGTTGTACTCATATTGTTTGCTATAATCAGGTAATGAAGGTGATTTGATGTTTAATCAAATGAAGCCGAAGGGCGAGCCGGTTCCTCCACCTGGATCCCGTCCAGGCTACCCGTGCAAAAACGCTGATCAATGTATAAGCGCTTGTCCCAGATGTTACTCATACGATCGACATTGCGTAAAAGATCGTTGTTATTGTAAAGGCAATCTTTGCGGAGTATAATGTATTCAAAGAATGCTAAGTAGTGCACTAGCAAATCTAAATAAAGTTGATCAAGTTCAATCTGTGTTTTCATCTAGTAGTTTAAAACTAATATGACGTTTGATACTATAAGATTATCATCATTAAATATAAATCTTTATCATTGAATATCGAAGGAGTTTAATGAGAAATTAGGAATTAAAAATGAAGGACAAGATATGTTATCAATATCACTTATTAGGGACATGAAAGAGACGCAGGAAAAGAGACAATGGAGTAGTTGAGTGAAAACGAGGGTCCTCAAAATTTTTTAATTTAAGTTGCGTTATATTACAATATTGCCGCCTGTCAATCTTAAGATCAAGATTTTCAAACGGTCTGCATCACTTTTTATATCATTTATAATTACGTATTAAATTTTCTATTTGGGTATGTTAACAGACAAGATAATGTGAGATTTATAAATTTATAGTTATATGATGAGTGAGCAAATTAGGGATTAGAATTCTTTTAAGTTGAGTCAAACATGATACATCATGTTCACCAATCACAAATAAGTTAAATGAATAAACATTTTTTTTTAATAAAATTCAAAGGCCCACTTGTTTATCTTCACTCACAACAAACTTAACTTTACCAATCATGTTTGACTACAACTTTAGAGGATCTTTTTTCCGCAAATTAGACTACTAGTAACAGGAACATTAATTCGTCTATCTCAACTCTCTTAACATTAACTAACCTCGTAATAGTGACCTTTGGCATGACCCAACTCGTTTTTTGGTGCAATCTCAAAGGTGGCCTGGCAGACCACAAACAAGAAAAAAGTGGGGGAGGGATGCGTTCTAAAGGGGTCGGGTAATAGAGGGGACGCGTCCTAGAGGGCGACTAGCCTTTGAGTCGACCCTCTGTTACCACCGGCCTTAGTGGATAATGGCACTCATCATAAATCATTTTTTTCTCATTATGTTTGATTTAGGATCAAACGAGAAGAAATCTTAAAATGAGAAATAAGTATAATCACACATTGGAGATGCATCAACTTGAATTAGGTGCATCCTTAATCTTTTAGATGCTATCCTAATATATTTTGTAGCAAAAAAATAAGATGCATATACGTATATTAGATGCATTTCATCAAGTTGTGAATCCTATGTATTTTTCGTCCTCTATGGGTCAAATTTTTTCTAGTACCACTTTGCATTGTTTTCACTTCAAAATCACTTTCGAAACTAATTGGAATGCATCTAAATGAATAGAGATGTATGTAATTCAAGTCGATGCATCTCAAAACTAGTAAAAGACATATTTTTATGGTTTATGTTCCGTATTTTCTGTCTTTTCTTTCTTTTGACTTGTAAAACTTTAAATTTATGTTTTGTACCTTTAGCTCCGTAATTTAAAAAAAAACAAAATTATAAAAATAAAAAAAGAGGGGGTGCCACAATCCGTTTAGTGGGAGAATGACTAACCAAACCCAACATCTATATTTGTTCTCCTAGAATAGAAAAGCCACACGCACACAAAAGTTTGTTGCCAACGTTGAAAACCAGCAGAAAGTTTCTGTCTGGAAGAGTATCTTGCCACACTAACAGAGATCTTAACTATGAGCACAGCACAGGACTTAAACTCAGCAACGGGATCGAACTACGATCGTGAATCGGAACTAATAGCTTTTGAAGATAAAAAATCCGGTGTGAAAGGCCTTGTGGATGCTGGATTATCAAAAATCCCTAGCATTTTCATCCACGATCAACCCATAATCAACAAGAACTCTTCAACAACTCATATTCGGTTCAATATCCCAATCATCGACCTCAAAGGAACCAATGTTTGTAACGAGATTATTGAAAATGTCCGTGGTGCTTGTGAAAACTGGGGGTTTTTCCAGATAATAAATCATGGGATCCCGCAGAGAGTATTGGATGAGATGATTGATGGAGTACAAAAGTTTCATGAGATGGAAACTGAGGAAAAGATTGAGTATCACTCTCGTGATTTTAGGAAGAAATTTCTTTATCTTAGCAATTTTCATTTGTTTACAGATGATGCAGCAACTTGGAGCGATTCTTTTCTATCAGTTATGGCTCCAGAACGTCCTCAATTTGAAGATATGCCATCGATATGCAGGTAATACAATATCATATTACTTCATTCTTATTATAAGACAGTGTAACTAGGATAGTAATAGTGCACTTACCAAATGTGGGATCGGCCCAACTGGATAAGTAGACCACAACCCTTTAGCGTTTTTTATAGTAATTACATTTCATAGAATGTTAGTTTATGTCTGTAAACATGTGTTGGTTCTAATTGGAAACAACTATAAATGTGCAATTTGCAGAGATATCTTAGTAGAGTACTCAAACCATGTTATGAAACTGGGGCTTACTCTACTCCAGTTATTCTCTAAAGCTCTTGGGCTCGAACCCAATCACCTAAGAAACTTAGGTTGTGCTGAAGGACTTTTCCTCTTGGGTCATTACTATCCGGCATGTCCTGAACCAGAATTGACACTGGGGACAAATTGCCATACTGATGCCGGTTTCTTTACCATAATTCTTCAAGATTTATTGGGTGGTCTTCAAGTCCTCCATCAAAATGATTGGGTTGATGTCACGCCACTTTCCGGAGCTTTAGTAGTTAACGTTGCTGATCTTTTACAGGCAAGTTTACATTACTTCAAAAAAATTATCTATACTACTGTATGCGGTTAGAAAAACTGATCTGCATCTTTTTGCACACGCAGCTAATCACGAATGATAAATTTGAAAGTGTTCATCACCGTGTATTGGCACAAAAAGGAAGGCCAAGGATATCAGTGGCTGCCATCTTTCGGCCATTTCATGATGGGATTGAGTCAAAAGTTTATATGCCAATTAAGGAGCTGGTGTCTGAGGAAAACCCTCGTTTATACATGGACACTAGCCTAAAAGAATATGCAACTCTTCGAATCACTAAAGGAATAGATGGGAAGTCTGCACTCGCTCCTTTCAAAGTTGCATCCACCGTGATTAAGAGGGCTGTTTTGCTAGATGGCAAAGGAGATACCATCTCTGCTATATAACTCGAAGTTTGGGAACACAACTTGTAAAACTGATACAACTTCATGTCCTATAGCGATTTCAAATATTGTTATCAAGTACTAGATATCTTATTCATGTTGGGGAAAATTTGCATATCAAGTTTACAATGATTTTCATTTGAGCAACACTTTGTTCATTTAAATCATAGATCCTTGTATGAAAACACATGTTCTAAAGTTGATTTCCAAAAGACATGTATAATAGATGTATAGCATAAAAAATACATCAATAAAGGCCCAACCTGTTTTCAGATAATGGACACCTAAAATGAAATTATGTACATGTATATAAGTAGAGGTGGCAATTTGAGACTCATTAAATTTGGGTCTAGTTGGTTAAATATTTTTAAAGGATGGGTCTAGATGAGTCTATCTTAAATTTATAGATGGTCTAGATGAGTCTAACATTTTTCTTTTAATATAGATGGGTCTAGTTGGGTAAGTATTTTTAAGGGATGGTCTAGTTGGGTCTCCCTTAATATTTATAAATAGTTCTAGTTAGGTCTAGCATTACTCCCTTAATATTATAAATGAGTCTAGTCGGGTCTCTCAACGGGTCTAGACGGGTCTCCCTTAATATTATAGATGGTCTCTCAAGGGGATTAGACGGGTCTAGCGGATCAAAAGTTTTTTTATACGTTTTCATTAGTTTTTATTTATTTTTATATGTTTTGTTCTTCTTTTACATTTTCATCCGTTTTTATACGTTTTCGACCGATTTCGATCTATTTCGACCGTTTTTGGCCCTTTTTAACCTTTTCGACCGATTTCGTCCGTTTTCGACCGTTTTCGTCCGATTTCGACCGTTTTCGACCGATTTCGTCCGTTTTTGACCGTTTTTGTCCATTTTCGCCCTTCTTACGTTTCCTTCCATTTTTGCACGTTTTCAACTGTTTTTGTCCATTTTCTTACGTTTTCGTATGTTCTCGGCCGTTTTCTTAAACTTTTATGCTTTTTCCGTTTTTGTTTGTTTTGTAACTTTTTCTACGTTTTTGTACGCTTAAATACGTTTTTGAACGTCTTCAAATGTTTTATCTGTGTTTATACGTTTTAGTACTTTTTATAAAAATGTATAAAAGCGTATGAAGATGTATAAAATCGTATAAAATGTACGAAAACGAACGAAATGTAGGAAAACAAAGAAACACGGAGGAAAACGGAGAAGGACGTAAGCAAACGAGCAATATCGTTCAAAAATGGACGAAAACGTACAAAAACGTTTAATAATGTTTAAAAACAGAAGAAAACGTTCAAACCCGTTCAAAAAAGCTCGGTCGAAAACAGTCGAAATCTGTCGAATTCGGTCTAAAACGGTCAAAATATGTCGAAATTGGTCGAAATAACGGTCAAACTCGGTCGAAATCCGTTGAAAACGGTCGACAACGGCCGAAATCGGTCGAAATTGGTCAAAATCGGTCGAAAATGAAGAAAAACGTAAAAAACGTACAAGAACGTATAAAAATGGACAATGAATCACTTTGGTTACTACATGGAGCATCGTTGGCTTCTAAAATAAAAAACTTTTTTTTTAATGTTACCAAAACCCATCTAGACCTAGACCCAAACCCATCTAGACCAAACTCATCTAGACCCATGTTTCTAGAAGACTCGTCTAAACCCAACCCCATCTAGACCCATGACACAACCCAACCCAACCCATCTATTTTGCCACCTCTAATATAAGAGTCATAGTAACAACTAACAACCATAAGACAGAATATTGCACCATAATGGTTCTAAATGTCTATAGACCACGCAAACATACAAAATCTTACTACCATAATGGTTCTAAATGTCTATAGACCACGCAAACATACAAACCTAGAAAACAGTTATCAAATATATGCTTGACATATGCATAGCATATAATACCATCGATTGCCGTTAAAAGTAGCTACACCCAAGGGTCGATAGACGGGTATCAACGTGAGCAAAAGTCAAAAAAGCTGAAAAAGGAAAATAACAAATGTAATGTCTCTTCCCCCTTTCGAAACAATGTAGAAAAGCATGTTTGTCACTGGTACCCGCATCCGACTAATACAACTTTTAACTTGATTCGATATAAGACCACCAGAAACTACATGAAAATGGGAATTCTCATGTAATTGCATCCACAGCGTAGTCACACACCTGAAAAGTCAACATCGTGACTGTAAGATATACCAGTTTTAGGCACATGTGCAGCATTGACCATATTACTAGATTGTAATACCAGATATATTAAATTGGGAATACAAGACCGGAAATCTTATTCAAAATTTAACTAAAAAGAAGAAATAAATTCCCTAAGTTCCAGAGCTAAATATGGGCACACTAAGTTCAAACCTAATCAGTATATCTTTATTTATGTATAAACTATATCGTGAATTTGTTTGTCCCATGCAATTTTATGTATGAACTATATTGTGGATTTGTTTGGTCCTAGGCTCTAAACACACATTGTGTCCCTCATTACGAACATGTACATATAGGTCAAGAACTACTTGATTAGATATAGAACTGTGTCCTGGAGTTTCTCAGCCCGAAATCGTAGCATAACCACCGCCATATCTCTATTAAATATTTGCGATGTGTACCAACTGAAATGGGAACAAAATTCTTGCAAAAAGTCTAAGATGACTCTTGACTCAGATGGGTACAAGTATTCACTAAAACAGACCTAAGATGTGTACCCTGAATGTTACTATAAACTTGAAGAGATTACTGTGTAGAAAGCTAGAAGTTGGTATATCTGTGAGTCTATACTTTGTGCAGTTTCAAATGCCTAATTAACGTTGTTATGACCCTAATATGCAATTTCAAAACACCAAGTCAGGTTCTGTTATGGATCTGAAGAAGAAGAAACCGAGACAGTTGTAAGTTATTAACTGTATTGGTTATAAGTTATTAAAATTTAAAGTTTCCTGTTTACAACCAGCAATTGGAGGTAAGTTACTAATGGCGATGGATCTGTTGAAAACTAAACTTAGTGGCAACTATAAATGTTATTTGATGTAGATCATTGATCACCTTGAAGAGGAACATCTGTTGGTTCTGTCAAAAACTTTCTCTAAAAACTGAGAAAAATTTACTCACAGGCAGATGGTCACAAGCCACATTAGGTAGCTCTAAATCAAATCTGCAGACACACCATTGAGGAATCACTGATATTTCAGCGGACCAGCTAAAGCTTTTGTAGGTGCAGTAATAGCGTGTACGCTCAGTTGCTAATGGATTATACAAGCTGGGATACATACTTGACAAGTGTTCTGTTCTACACACAACTTTAAAGTCATCTATTCACCTATGGTAGGTTTCTTGCTGATATATATCATGTAGTAACAAATAGCTCGCCCAACCCTAAGAGCTTTAAGTGTCGTCGGCTGGAAGCCTAGGCTCGTCGACCAGCCAGCGCCATGGCGCGAGACCCCACACCGTCCCTCGGCTCGTCGTCTCTCATGCCGTAGATAACAGCTCACGGCATCGTTTTTTTATTTTAATTGTACTGTTATCCAACGGTTGGAAAAGAAAAAAAGAGCCGCTGGGGGCTGTTTGGTACTCTTTTTTATGTAATAAATCCCCACTTTTTCAAATTTTTACCTCTTAAAAATCCTATACATACCCTATTATTTTTCCATTTTTTACACACTTCCATGATCATTTCTACCTCTAAACTAAACAATATTTTCTACTTCTATTACAAAAATGAATCCCAACAATAGATCAACTCTATGCTCAACGACCCACAAAATCAAATACCGAATTCCTCTTCTTCTTCTAATCCCAATACACTAGCATCCGCAAATTACATCACCTCAAATGCCAACCAGCTTCCATATCAAATACCAAACCAATTTACCAACTTTAACCCATTTGTCAACCAATTTACACCCGAACAACAAATGTTATTTCAACAATTTCAACTCCAACATACCAAAACTTCCCAACAAAATCTCAACCAACCCACTTCTTCCCAACAACAGCCCGAACAAGCCGAAGCCGAGGGCCCGTCGTCCCAAAAACGTGTCAAGAATATCGCAAGGAAACCCCGGGAAAAGAAAGGCGAGGGATCCTCTACTCGAAACTTTTAGACCCAAGACAAGGAGTTACTTTTGGCGAAATGTAACATACAAGTATCCGAGGATCCAAATGTCGGGTCAGAACAAAAAAAGGAGATATTTTAGTACAAAGTTCTCGACCAATACAATGAGCAAGCCAAAAAGATATGAATTCCCGGTGCATACCAAGAACATTTTGACGGTTAATTGGACTCCGATGAACCGAGAAGTCAGGAGGTTTAATTCGATTGTCAACGAAACCAAGGCTCTTAGCGGGGAGAATGATGACGACTTGATGACACATGTTAGAAATTTTGCATGAGTATAAAAGCGTCGAGGGTTTGGATTTTAAGCACAAAAGTGCTTGGTTATTTTTGAAAGACAAACACAAATGGAAAAATCCCGATTCGACACAAGCAAGACAAAAACAAGGACGGGTAACCGACTTTGAACCCGACCTTTTTGGACATGATGAGTTGCCGCGTCCACTCAGAAAAAAAGAATTTCTAAAAGATAACGATCTTCAAACTCATCCGCCATTTCCGGTTCAAACCCGGTAATGTTTCGAGAAATGATCCAACAACAATACACTTTGGGCCGTGCGAAGTTGGAACGTTTGGACCGCGAGACTTCGGCGAGAGTTGAATTAATCAACGCTAAAAAAAAGACCGAGGACTTGAAGATCCTAGCAATCAAAACAAACGGGATGGATCCGCTATCATCGAGGCTGAAAAAACACAAATACGGACTTTGCCATCCCCAAAACTAGTTTACTTCTATATTTACGTCTGATTTTTATTTTGCGTACTTTTTTTATTTAATGTATATTTTTTATTTTATGTAATGTGTTTTTTTTATTAATGAAATTTAATTTTAGTTAAATGTATTGTTTTATTTAAATAAATGAAAAAAATGTGCATAATGGCAACAGAAAAGTAGTGTTATACAAGGGAGGGGTGTTTTGGTGCATATAACCATAGGAAAAAGTGGTGCCAATGGAAAAAAAAGTGCCGAGGTGGCACAACTTTTGCCCATGGCACCACCCCCACGGCACGAAGACACCCAATGCTCAAGCTGTTCTTATTCCTATTCGGTTTAATAGGTTATCCCCAACCCGGTCCTACTTTTGATGCTTATTCAAGTTACCCAAATGTAAATCTGGATACACCTTTCAGGTGGGCATGTTAATTATTTGGACTTCCGATAAGAGTTCTTTTTGCTGGAAGGACTCACTGCCTAATAGAGCAGTGGTCAAGTATCTTTACATGACTGGACCCTCTCTAATCCTCCGAATGATGGGGTTCAAGAATCTTAAAAGTACTTTTCTTTTTGAACAACCAATACTTTTATTAAGGTCTCTAGCAAGGAGCTAGAGCCAAACAATAAGAGATTACAACTGCTCCAAGAAGAACAAAACTCTTTTCTCTACATACTGATGTAGCATCCACCAAAATCACAGTTCTTGAGAAACCATGTATGCCGGTTATTAGTATGTCATAGTCTTGCAGTTGAACATAGTGTTCCTAATGACCACTAAATGTCATATGGTTTACTTTAAGTAATAAAAGAGAAATGCAAACTACTGTAACCTATCTTGTTTATATAAAGACAAAAAAAACATCACAACTTCAGATTCACAAATTTCATCTTATACTCTTTTTTATACAAACTGAAAACAGGAGCAGACCTGGCGATAATAGAAAAATAACTTAGGGGGTGTTTGTCTCGCTCTATATGAGACTTACGAGCTTATTTGATTTCGGCTTATATTTCATAAGTCTCAATTTTTTGGCTTATTTTGGAATTTATGGGCATATATAAGTTTATTTTATAGGTTTATTATACGTAATAAAATTATATAAGCCCACAAGTCTCAAAATAAGCCGAAAAATTAGGGCTTGCGAAATAAAATAAGTTCATAAACCTACAATTTAGCCGAAACAAACAGTCAAACACCCCTTTAACTCTCATATAATAAAAGGATAAAGATACCATCCAAACAACGGAATCTAAATGGAACACAATTAACTGTTTCCAAAATATTTTCCACAATTAAATGTCGGAAAGAAACCACACCAACCTAAATAAAACTAAACTTGGTGCTGTTTCGCTAAAGGTAACATGAATGAAGTAATGGGTCTCATTAACATATGAACTGATTGGTTAATGGAAATGGGTTTTAAAATTGGCTCTAAAGCCATGGATATGGGAATACTCTAAACCTGCCTATAGAGGTGGGTTTGTAACCTAATTTCATGTCCTGCTTGAACTAAATAAATGTTATTCTTCTCTCTCCTTGTAATCACCACCAGACTAATGTCATCAAACAAACTAAGCATGCGAAAACATCATATCTCATAGAGAACAATCGATGCAGATCGGGTCCAATTGGTGCAGCATCGCCTCACATGTTCTATAGCAACAAATGTTAAGAATTTATAGCAAGTGTGTGTCTATGCAATGATCTTAAGAATTTAAAATAAGCATCCAACTAACCACGCTGTGACCTATGATTCGCTAGCTCAAGTTACCGAAATCCCAAACTAACAGAACCTACTTTTGTCTATATAAAATTATAAAGCAAATAAACATCTTGTGACATCAGATTAGCAACCTTGCATATTAGAGTCTTTGATAATTTAAACATACAGAGATAGACAGATCATAAAAAATACGAATTCTAGATAAACCACAAATGATGACCAAACTTCGTGTATAAAGTCAACAAAACGAACGATGACACCAAAAAATATCACATATTTCCGTATTACAGTCTTCCATCATTTAGCAATTGGCAACATAGCATAAAACTGTAAACAAGCGTACTATTCATATAGCAAACGTTATGCAAAGACAAAACCATACCAATGCAATCTAGCGGTGAATATTAAGCATAGCTTTAGCTTCCCTCTCTTCCTCTAACAACTCCTCACTGGCATACTTACTCAACAACTCCCTCTTCTTCTTCTCCAAAACCATCTTCTCGATCTCCTTCTCATCCGGCAACGGCACATGAACCACAAACTCCTTCTCTTTCTCCTCCTCTATTTCCCTCTCCCTCTCCCTCCTCTCTTCCATAACCACATCCTCCTCCTCCTCAAACAAAATCCCCGCAACACCACCCTCCCCTTCAACACCACGTCCTACATTCGCCACGTCACCACTCTTAACCATTTTCCGCGCCTCCTTTTTAATCTCCTCCAACCTCACCCACTCGGCTACACTCTCCGCTCTCATCCGTTCCTCCGCACCTCTCTCCACTTTCTCCAACACCCCGTCCTCGTCATCCCTATAACCATAATAACTCGCGTCAATCCGTTTATAAATATCATACCTACTCCTACGCTTCCTTAATTCCGGAGGCTTCTCAAACAACTCCTTCACGCCAGGCAGCTTCTTCGCCGCACCAAAATACCTATACCCCGGGCCACGCCCACCCGGATTCGGCACGTCGACAATATTCCCATCCAAATCCGTCATTTTCGCCGAATATTTACTAAAATTCTTCCCTCCTAACTCAACTATACGTTTCTCCCAATGCACTTTCTCACGGATGAGTTTATTTATCTCGTCGTTTAAGTCGCGTAAACGGTGTTCGCCTAAACCTTCGTTTTGAATCTCGGCGACTTTTCGGCCGATTTCGCGCATGATTTGTTGACGCCATTTGTCGGCGTCGGATAAGTCGCGGCATTCGGAAGCGAGGAAAGGACGGCGTTCTTTTGGTTTCTTTTTCTCTTCGGATTTCATTGTGATGAATCTGTTGAGCATTGATTGAGCTTTTTCTTCGTTACGCGCCATTGTGAAGAGGGTGTGAGTTACTGGTTTGAGTTGATTTTGATGGTGAAATTGGTGTTAATGTAAACCCTAATTTTGAGCCTAAAGTGAAGAAGGGGGTGAAGATTTGGGGGGAATTTGAGGGTGAAGAGGCGGTTTCAGATGTTTTACTTCTTTGCACCTTGTACTATTGCTTGGGTGTTACTTTTTCTCACTTGTTTTTTTAGTAAATTTCAAACTTAGTTCTTTAGGTTTACACAAGGTAGCATCTTTCGTCTCGTTTTCAAAGTAAATACACTAGACGTTCGCGTGGTTGTCGATTTTTGCATTATTCGTCCTTGGGTGTAACCAACGTTAATTAAATTCCATTTAAAGTTACATGTTATCCTTTTTGGCAACTACCTTTTGCAGCGTCTATCCTTTATATTAACAGTTGTTTAAAATTTAACATTTTTATATACATTTTTTATACGTTTATATATACTTTTTAATACGTTTTTATATAATTTTTAATACGTTTTTATATACTTTTTAATACACTTTTGATACTTTTTTATATGTTTTGTTATACATTTTTATATAAATTTTATAGGTTTATATATACTTTTCTTTGTGCAAACGGAGTATTGGACTATCATTACCGGGCAAATTAGGGATCGAACTATTTTTAACCTTTGATATCCGGTTTGCTGCCACGCTAGCAATTGACTTTTATTTTTCATAATTTAAAAATATTTTTTATAAAGAGTTATTATACAAATAATTTACTGAACTTTGCGAATTTGTTCACGTAATTTATCAAAGTTTTTATTGTTCAATCAGGTTACCCTTTTATTAGCGCCACGTCATAAATTAAGAACGTCACATAGATAATTAAAAACGCAAACGTACGAAATTAAAACCTAAACATTCATAAATATAAACCATATCCTTGTGAAAAACCTTAACCAAGTTTTTCAATGTAATGTTAAGATAATAGGCTGATGATTTAGGGGAAAACACCAAAACATTATAAAGTATCAAAACAGCTCCAACGGTGATAGACTTTTCATAACCCTCCTCTGTAAGGACTTTGTGATGAATTGTACCAGAAATTAAACCAAAAGGATCTTTGAGTGTTACTGTTAGCTCACCCAGCGCATTCGGCGTACAAGACTTGATTACCGCTACAATCTTTTCAAGTTTACCGTTCTTGCAAAAGGTTTTCATATTGTCAAAACAACCACTTGCGATACCCCCTTCAGCATTTAGACACTAAAACGCCTGATCATCCTCACCCGCATCCTCAATTATTTTTCCTAACATACTATTATGTCGACATTACACACTCATGGCCACCTTCCCTAATCTTTGTTGTTTTATGGAGCTTCGCCACTTGAAGACTACTCGTAGGACCGGGTATTATCCTAACCGCATTTTCACCATCAAATGGATGAATGGGAGACGTAGCATGATTCGTATTTGGTTTTGAGGAAGAACTGTCAACGGTATGTTACGAATGGTGAGTTGTTGTATCGTTTTGTGTTTCGAGGAGTGTTTTGCTGAGACATTTTGTTAATTAAAATGGTATTGTTGAGAATATAAATGTGATGTATTTAGAAATAATGAAGATAAGGAGTATTTATAGGTAAAAATATGGTTTTAATAAAAGTATCTATTGGCAAAAAGTATCCGTTAAGGTAATTATACGAATTCAAACAAGTATATATAAATGTATAAAACGTATATATAAACGTATAAAATATATATATAAACGTATAAAAAGTATATAAAACCTATAAAAAAGTATATGAAAACGTATAGAAGTATATAAAAACATATAAAAAGGTATATAAAATGTATAAAAAAGTATATAAAAACGTATAAAAAGTATAGAAAATATATAAAAATGTATAAAAAGTATATAAAAGCATATAAAAAAGTATGTAAATATTTTAAATTATAAATAGCCGTTAGTATAAAGGATAGACGTTGCAAAAGATCGTTGACCAAAAGAGCTAACGTGTAACTTTTAACGGAATTTAATTAACGTCGGTTACACCCAAGGACGAACAATGCAAGAATCGACAAACACATGGACGTCTGTTGTACTTACTTTGAAAACGAGACGAAATGTGCTACTATGTGTAAACCACAAGGACGAAGTTTGAAATTTACTCGTTTTCATTTGTAGTAATGAAAACTAACGTACTTTATTTTTCATTTTCTAGTTGTATATATCATCATTAGGATCATATTATTTAAAATTAACTTTTTGAATTTCGATTATTATGTATATCGATTCTCAAAAATACTTGATTCGATACCCAAAAAATACATCAATCAATACAGTGAATAATCAAAATTTAAAAAGTTATTTATTAAACAGTTTGATCCTAACAATGATGCATATAACTTATAAAAGTGACAAGTAAGATATATTTTCAAATAATTAACCCTAAAAGTATTTATACTTTTATTTCAAAAGAAATTTTTTCTTCGTTATGGTTTCGCTACTTCATTCTAGAGTCACCATACTTGATACTATAAGAGTGAAGTCGCAATTAG
>BQNB010015760.1:0-61551 GCA_026074375.1 Tanacetum coccineum | reverse complement strand
ACGTGGTAATTTGCAAAATCAGCAAACCACGGGGTACTTGAGTCACCACGAAAAGTCACCATATTAAGTGTCTCGAGAGGAAACGTTTCATTTATCTCCTTTGGGTCGAGCACATTTTCATAAGGATTTTCTAATCGGGAAAGATGATCGGCCGCGAGATTCTCGGCTCCTTTTGTGTCAATTACTTTAAATTTGAACTCTTGAAGGAGGAGAACCCACCGAAGCAATCTCGCCTTGGAATCTTTTTTAGCAAAGAGATATTTTAGGTCGGAGTGATCCGTATATACTATGCTTTTGTTTAAGATGAGGTAAGATCAGAATTTTTCGAAGGCGTACACCACGGCTAACATTTCTTTCTCTGTCATGGTGTAATGCGATTCCGCCTCATTCATTGTTTTACTAGCATATTGTATAGTCCTAAAGTGTTTTTCATGACGTTGCCCTAAGACTGAACCTATGGCAAAATTACTTGCATCGCACATAAGCTCAAAGGGTAAGTCCCAGTCGGGGGCAATCAAGATTGGAGATTTAGTAAGTTTTTTCTTTAAAGTTTCAAAAGCTTGAATACATTCATCGGAGAAGATGAACGGAGTATTTTTCTCAAGAAGATGAGTCATTGGTCGGGAGATTTTGGAAAAATCCTTAATGAAACGTCGGTAGAAACCGGCATGACCGAGAAAACTCCGAACACCCTTGACGGTGGTGGGATGAGGTAACTTAGCAATCACATCGACTTTGGCTTTATCAACCTCAATCCTATTTTTGGAAATCTTATGGCCAAGGACAATGCCTTCCTTTACCATAAAATGACTCTTTTCCCTATTAAGACAAAGATTGGTGTCTTCATACCTTTGAAGCATCTTGTCTACACGAGAGAGGCAATTTCCGAATGAATTCCCAAAGACCGAAAAGTCGTCCATGAAGACTTCCATCATTTTTTCGATCATATCATGAAAGATAGCCATCATACACCTTTGGAACGTGCCCGGTGCATTGCATAAGCCGAAAGGCATGCGACGGTAGGCGAACGTTCCATAAATGTTGTCTTTTCTTGATCATGAGGGTCGATGGGAATTTGAAAGTAACCCGAGAAACCATCGAGAAAACAATAGTACTCATTTCTCGCTAATCTCTCGAGCATTTGATCCATAAACGTTAGTGGAAAGTGGTCTTTACGGGTAGCTTCATTTACCTTTCGGTAGTCAATGCATACACGCCAACCCATAACCAATCGAGTAGGAATTAACTCGTTTTCATCATTTCCAACAACGGTAAAACAACCTTTTTTCGGTACGCAATGTACGGTGCTTACCCAAGGACTATCCGAGATCGGGTAAATTAATCCTACGTCAAGAAGTTTTTCAACCTCCTTTTTGATGACATTATGGATTTTTGGATTCACCCGTCTTTGGTGTTGAACCGCCGGTTTGTAGTCCTCTTCCATAAGAATCTTGTGAGTATAAAATTACGGGTTAATACCCTTAATGTCGGAGAGTTTCTAAGCGATGGCTCGCTTGTGTGACTTCAAAACCTTTATGAGAGCGGATTTTTCCTCGACACTCAAGTCTTTAGCAATAATGACGGGCAACTTGTCGTCACCTTCCAAAAATGCGTATTCGAGATGAGGAGGTAAGTCCTTGAGTTCGACCTCGGGAGGTTCATCAATTGAAGATTTATCAGTTTTAGCTTCACAAACTTTGAGTTCTTTTTGAATTTTGGGCAAATAATTTCCTTGAGTGGGAGGGGGTAATGATGGATCATCATTGAGAAATGATTCAAGAAGAAGAATGTCCCCCTCCGGGTCATAATAAGAGTCATCAACTTCCGGTGAAGTTGGATCATCTTCAAGAGCGAGGAAAGCATCGACTTCCTCGAGAAGAAAATCACTATCCCCGAATAGAGTGAGAGTCGAAGAAGAGGTAGAAACGATCGGGTCATAATAAGGAGTGGGATTGCCACTCGTGATCACATCGGAGAAACCGAGAACTTCTTGAGAATACTCCTCACAAGCCATTTCAATGACGTCGATTCGGTTAACCGAATTATCATCATAATTAGAGGAGTATCTCGAAGTTTGATCAAGATTGAATGTTACGGCTTCTTTTCCAACACGAAGAGTTAATTCTCCTTCGTAAACATCAATCAAAGCACGTCCGGTCTTTAAGAAGGATCTCCCGAGAATTAGGGGAACTCGGGGATCGGCATCAAAGTCTACGACTACAAAGTCGGCCGGGAATTGGAACTTTCCTACTTTTACGTCGACATCTTCGGCGATACCGATCGGTTGGGTGATCGAACGGTCCGCAAGTTTAAGAGTCATACAAGTAGGAGTGAGCTCCGGAAGAGAAAGCTTTTTCCACACGGATAATGGCATGAGATTAATGCTAGCATCAAGATCGGCCAAGGCTAAGCACTCATCCATTCCGGGAAAATCACACGGTATGAGAAATTTGCCGGGGTCTCCAAGTTTTTTGGGTAACTTTTTGAGGAGAACCGCCGAGCAATGCTCATTCAACGGAGTTCTAGCCATTTCACTTAATTTTTCTTTGTTTCTAATCAAACTCTTAAGTGTCGAAGCAAATTTAGGCATGTGAATTAAAGCATCGGCGAAGCTAATTTCGAAATGCAAATCTTGAAAGGTTCGGTAAAATTTCTCAATTTGATTGTTAGCTTTTTCGCCAATCTTTTGGTCATTAAGTCTAGACGGATATGGAATTGACGGTTTTGGGTTAGGCATCAGAGCACTAACGGGAGCAACAACTGTCTCAAAATTTGGTACATGAGGTTGAAGTTGGACAACCAGAGGTTGGACGTCTTTGGTACTTTCGTTATTAGTAGGAGGCACAGTGTCCTTTGTCACCTCGGTTTCACGTTCCACTGCTTTAGGAGGAGAAGAAGAAGTAGGAATCGTGGGTCCTTGATAAGCAACACCGCTTCGGGTGGTAATACCCTTCAAATCTACCTTCGGGTTAATAATGGTATTACTAGAGAGTGTCCCTGAACCTGAAGTAGAAGCGGTATTGGAATTCACGAATTTGGAAGGCATGTCCGTTAAATTGGTCATTTGATTTTGCAAGTTTTGATTTTGATTTTGCATATTTCTCATCACTGTATCATTAGCTTTGACGTAGTTTTGAAAATCATCCTTGGACAACCCCACCCCCCCACACCTTGTGTTTGAGGAGCCGAAGCTTGGTAAGGTGGAGCTTGGTGAACCGGGGGTTGATTGATCGGGGGTCGATAAATTTGGCCTTAGTTGTAATTATTCCCTCGGTTTTGGTTGTAACGATTTTGGTTAGTTCCTTGGTTTTGTTAAACGGGAGGAAAACCAGGAGGTCGAATTTGATTAGCAATCGAGGCTCGATAACCGGTATTTCCTTGATTGAAATTAGCTACGGCGGCTTAGGAAACATATTCTTGAATATTGTCACGATAAACATTGCCATTGTGGTGGGACATTTTCGTAAGACTGTCTCCACCGCAAGTTACATAACTTTCCTCGACCGCTTTTACGGGAGCGGGAGCTTGGGATTGGTTTTTCTTATCGAGAAGTAAAGCTTTCACCATATCTTTAAGTTCGGCAACATCGGGAGAAATACCGGGGGTAGAAGAGCTCAAACTCACTTTGGCAACAACCGGTTTGTTACGTGAATTACGAACTTTGGATTTGCTCTCGATGATTCTTAGGCAATCCCGAGGCATTTTATCCAAAAAGTTACCACCCGCGCGGGATTTTTTTTTTTTTTTTTCAACGAACATCTTGATCATTAGAGTTCAAAGCATTATAGAATGTATCGAGTTTATGTAATTTCAAAAATCCATGATGTGGACATGCCCGAAGAAGATCGTTGAATTGGTCCCATGCCTCATAAAACGTTTCATCAAATCTTTGTTGAAATCTCGTGATTTCATTTCAAAGATTTGTTGTTTTAGAAGGAGGAAAGAATTTGTTGATGAATTTCGAAACAAGATCATCCCATGTAAGAATCGATCGAGCGGGTTCTTTTTTTCAACGACATATCGGGTGGCACCCTCGAGGGAAAATGGGTAAAAGATAACTATCCGACGTACTCGAGACGTTCGGGAACTTCATCGTAGAAGTGATCTTGTTGAAATAACGAATGTGAGCATGAGGGTCTTCTTTGTCATGTCCAAAAATTATTTATTTTGAACAAGAGTAAGCAAACCATGCTTAAGCTCAAAGTTATCCGCGGTGATCTCGGGAATAACGATGGCATCCTCGTAACCCTCGGTGGGTGCTTCGAGCAATTGAGACATAGTACGATTATCGGTCATCGTAACTATGGGAGGAGCTTGATTTTCAATTGGTTCCACAAGATTAAATGGTTCAAAAAAGTCGGTGGGACTTGTTGACGGTTAGAATTACGGGATTGAGAAGACCGTGGCCTGCACTTAAAATATAAAAAGAAAATTTATACTAATTTTTTTTTATTATTAATATTTTTTTGGTTTTTCACAAATGTATTCACAATTTATTTTAATAACGGACAATAAGATAAGACACTTAAACCTAATAATCAACTCGTTTCTCGGTAGCTCTTCAAAGAGAAAAACGCACAAAGGAGCGGAGGAGTAGGAAAGCGCGAAGCTATTAAAAACCTTTCTCCTTTAAGGTCGTAGTTCCTTGGAACAACCCGCCTTATACTCCTCTTAGAGTTTGTTTAACTTTCAAAGGTGAACCGTACCTCGCGAGAGACACAAAAGGTAAGTTTTTGATCTTTGGTTCGGAAACTTATTAATGATAATACTTCAATTGAAAGTATTATATTGATGGTGAATTTTATTTCTTTTTTTAAGGACAATTTTTTTAATTTTTTGATTTTTTAATTTTTTTATATTTTATATATACTAATAATAAAAGAAAAAAAATCTTTTTGTATTTTTTTTATAAGAAAATAAGCAAAATAACTTCACTCGGAAGGATCTTCAAACACAAATTGTCAAACGGCTCAACAATCGTATACAATCCTCCCCGGCAACGGCACCAAAAACTGACAGCTTTAGAAACTAACCTTTTTAAATATATATATAAATAAATATATAAAATACTTATAAATATATAAATATAAGGATAAGAATCAAAAATCTCAATTGTAGTAAACAGGAAGTATGATTCCGGTGTTATCCCAACGAGGACAAGAAAATGCATGAAAGTCGAGAGTCGATTTGATAATAGATGCTTGATGGAACAAAAATTAGATTGGTTTATCCAAACTAGAGAATATTAAGGCAAACACTTAATAATTTTTAAGGCAAAACTAATTTTAACTAATACGCCAAATTAAGAAATCAAACGCGACTTAAAACACTAAATTATCAAAATTAAATCCTAAAATGATCTTTTTAACTTTTATAAGTCCTAATTAACTAAAAGATAAGAACTAAGAAAACTAGACCAAAAACGAAAGTGATTAGGGCTTAAAAACACTAAAAACGTGAACGGGATTCAATCCCATTCTTTAAAAAATAAATTTTGCAATTTTAACCCTACGAAAGCAATTTAATTTTTAGGTCACTAAATGTTAATTAGAAAATTTTCTAAAAAAAAGAATTATATTTTTTTGACTTTTTAATAATTTTTTTATGAATTAAAAACGATTTTAATGGAAATTTAATGTTAAAAACTACTAAACTATTTAATAAAATCTGGAAAAAATTAAGAAAAAATAGCTTGAACAATGAAGAACTAAATAAAAATAAGTGGGAAAACAGCTTCTCAAATAAGCTGTGAAAATAAGCTAAAATGACTTATAAGCAAAAGAGCCAAAAAGTGTTATAAGAGATTGATTTTGCAAAGTTAAACCGAAAAAGACCCAAGGGCGAGTGGTAGAGGGAGTGTGTGTATAAAACGTTTGGTTGAATTGGGGTAGAGGTCTCGGGTTCGAGTCCTGCTCACCCTTGACTTCCCCCAATTCCCAAATATTTTTTTCTTGCCAATTTTGTTTTACAACTTTTTAGACAACTTAAAAATAAGCAACTTTTACAAAACCACTTTTTTATATAAGCCATGAATAAGCACTAAAATAAGCTAAGAAAGGGTGGACAAATAGCTAGTTATACTAAGCCCACTTAATGCTAATGTTAGCTCTATGAGCACCAAAAAGCAATTCTAAAAACAAGGAAATATGCTAAGACAGGAAACTTAGCTAGATCTAAAAAACCACTCTTTGTCCGTAAATTAAGCTACCAATTAAGTTAGAAAGACCGAATGATCAAAAAGCTCATAAAACATAGGTATTTAAGCTAAAAGGAATAATATAGCTCAAATAATCTCTAATGAAGGAAATAAGCTTTAAAGGGTCTTATTATGAATTAATAAGCTATACTAACCTAGAATAAGCAAATGCAGTAAGCTAATAAGCCAAAATAAGTAAATTATCTTTTTGGCCAAACTGTTAACCAAACAGCCAAAAGGCTATTTTCTAGCTTATTTTTATGCTAGGAAACAGATCCTTATGGCTTAGTGACTTACACTACTAAAAAGAATGGCCAAAAAAGACTTCATTAAGCAACAATGAAAAAGCAGTTTGAAATTCAAATATGTACTTAAAAGCTTCATGATAAAAGCTATCTCACAACATAGAATCAACACTTAGACAATTTTCCTTAAACACTCTTGCTATTCTTAACAAAATCCTCCACTTTTGAGCTTAAAAAATAAGCAAACAAACAGAACCTTATGAACTTATAACTACAAAAAGTATTGCGATTTGACCTCAAAAGAAACAAGTTATAACAATCAAAATCTTTTTGAAATTCACAATTAAGCCAAAAAAGCATTGAAAAGCTTGTTCTTCCTTTTTTAACACATAGTTATAAATGACAGATTTGGCAAAAATTTAAAACAAGTAGTGCAGGTCTAATTTGTCTTTCTTTCTATGGTATTTCAAGACAGCATAAACACAAAAAACATCACAAATCAACCCATAAGCATTTCACAATCAAATTAGCAAATATGATAGCTTAACCTCACAGTTTCAAACTTCTCAATCTTTAAAACTTTAACAATGAGATTTAATACTTAAAAACTTAAACAAACTGAATCTTAGGACTAATCTAAGCTAAACTCAACTGACCCAAAAGACATATCTCTTTTTGACCCATTTTGACCTTTTAAAACAGTTAAACCAAACACCCCTTTAAATACTTAAAATGCATTTTCTACTTGAAAACTTAAATTTTTATAAACAAAAACCCTTAAAGACCCGTATCTTAACAAAGCATAATAAACAATATTAAGCATATATCAATAACAAATAAGCACTTAAATAAGCTAAAACAGATTACGCAATTTAATAATCTATTTAAGACAGTTTATAAGAAAACTTAAACAAATAATTTCTAAACTACAAAACAAGCATAATAAGCATGAAACATCATAAGCAAACATAAAAAAGCAAATGTAAGCACACAATAAGCACAAATAAGCAGTTGAATAGTGAATAAGCTAAAAAGGGAAAATAAAACTTAGAAAGACCCTTGCTCAAAACAGGGCAAATGAGCTCAAAAGAGCTAATCTACAAGCTCTAGCTTGTCAAAAGACAAGCTAGTATTGTTCATAAGCCCATCTAAATCTGGCTTATCATCTAAATAAGATGTGGTGTTTTAGAGTGGAAATTTTTTTTGTTTTTGTAAAATTTTCTTAAATACTTTATATATAAATAAAAACAGCATAACAATATGCTTAAATAAGGTCTTATATAAGCTTTAAGAAAGATTCTTGATAACTTTTAAACACAAATGAGTAAAACGGGTTTTAAGATAAAACTTTAAATTCATTAATTCATAAAGAAAACATTACAATATTAAAAGGTTACACTAAAAATAAGCTGAAAATTACAACTAGGTAAAAAAACTTAAGAAAAACTAACTACCCAACGGCTTACAAGTGAGCTCTATTTATACTAAGCAAAGAAGGTTCTAGGAGTTGTGCTTTCTTTGTGAGAGCTCTTGCAGGTGTGTTTGTTGTGTGAGAGGGATCCAAGAGTCATCACAGCCATCCAAAATGAGTAGTGTCTAAGTCACTTGATCATAGTCCTTCATCTTTTGTCTTGATTTCTTGACGAATAGGGGAGCTAGATTGCCAAAGTGGCAATGGTGGGATAGGTTGTAAGGTGTTGGTCGACATAGGGAGAAAAAAAAAATAAAAGGGGATGATGTCTTGTTGGTAGTGAGGACAGGACATATTATCCTGGAAGTTGATGAATAGTGTTCACGCCCTATCTGATAGTGTAGGTTAATGCCAAGATAAGGTCCCGAGAGTGTGTATATCTCTTACATTCATAGTCCTTTTTTGGTGCATCTTTGGTCCTTGGAGTTCTATAAAGGTTTGCACCGTTAGTCCTTAAAGGACTAACGGGGTAAGGTTTAAAAAAAAAGGGTTATCGGGAGTTATAAGGGATGTAGGATTGGGCTTGTTTTATTGGGCCGATTAATAAAAAAAACTTGGGCTTATAAATAGCTTAAGGCTTATAAAGTTTGTAAAGTATAAGTGGGATGACCCGGGCCCACTAAGTGGGTACGGGTGGGCCCACTTTTGGCAATTTAGGTTTTCGGGTTTGGTTTTCGATGCTTTTTCCAATGCTACTTCCCGGGGTTGACATTGACTTTGACTTTTTTGTTGACTTTGACTTGGTCTTTTTTACTTCTCACGGTCTTTCTGTTCTCGTGCTCGGTTTTGTCGTTTTGGCTTTGGTTTTTATCCTTTTCTTGGATATCCGTTACCTGCACAATACAAATGCAAAACATACAAATACAATGTATTTTTTTGTACGTTTTTTGGTCATTTAAGTCCGTTTTAGTGGTCAAAGGTATGTGTAATTAAGCACATACCAAACTCCTCTCTCATCTTTCTTATTTTTATATACCCACTTAGTTCTAATAGCTCTCTTTCCTTTAGGAAGATCCACCAGAGTCCAAACCTTTTGAATTTTAAATTGCAGAAGCTCCTCTTGCATTGCTTCTATCCAACTTGGATCTGTCAAAGATTGGATCACACTTTTTGGGTTACTATTTGAGAGAGAAATAGGCAAAACAAGCCAGTACTGATATTCTTGTGATATGTTCTCTCTGCTTGCTAATGTTAGCTGACCATAGCATTTTCTTTAGTAATTTGATCATTCTCCTTATTTGAATAGGCTGAATTTATGTCTCTAATAAATCTAGGTCTTTAGGATGATCCTTGTGTATTTAGTTGTAGAATAGGATGACTTCATGGTAGTTTCCAAATTATTGATGTCAGCCTCTGCACCACATCTGCATCATCATATGCACCTCTAAAGATACAAGTAGAATCCTCCAAATCAGGGCAAAAGAGGATCAGTTGGAAGATCATTATTGTCAAAACTTTTCCCAGCAGCACTAACAGATGGACTAACAGTATTAAGTCTGTTAGTGCTGTTAGTGATTTAGTTGCCTCATCCTGACAACAAAACTTTCAGTGTATTGATCAATTGTTTTCTAAGAAGCTTATTTTGATCTCTAACATCCTTCTCATGACCATTTTATCACCATCTTTTGCTGGATACTGAACAACATTCTTTTTTCCAGCATCATCAACAAACTCATCATCTGAGCTCTTTGGACCTTGAGAATCAGAAGTCAAAAATGGTAGCAGAATATATTTATGATTAGATGCTTTCTCCTGTCCAGTTTGCACTGCATTAACATTTGTCTCTATACCTGCATCATCATTAGTTTGATTTCCTGCAGTAACTGGCTCATAATTCATAGATTTTGTCAGTGAATCAATATCAAAGAGCCATTCTGGACCACTTCCTGCAACATTAGGTTTATTTTCAAGAAATTTAATATGCAGGTTCTCTTCAACTTTCTTGGTTCTAGTGTTAAATACCCTAAATGCCTTACTATTTACAGAGTATCCAACCAAGAACCCCTCATCAGCCTTCCCTTCAAACTTGCCTAGATGATCTAAGGTATTCAAGATAGTAACAAGACACCCAAAAGGTATCATTAAGTCTAGATTTGGTGATCTACCAATTAAAAGTTCATAAGTTGTCTTGTTATGAGGCTTCATTATCAAAACTCTATTTTGAACATAGCAAGCAGTATTAATTGCTTTAGCCCAAAATGTAGTAGGTAATAGTGAATCTGCTAGCATAGTCCTAGCTGCCTCTATTAGTGTTCTATTCTTTCTTTTAGCTACTCCATTTTGTTGTGGAGTCCTAGCAACACTAAATTCTCTCTTGATTCCTTTCATCTTACAGAACTGATTCATTTCACTATTCTTAAACTCAGTTCCATTGTCACACCTGATAATTTTAACCTTATGATTTATTTGGTTTTCTATGCCAGTTATAAAAGTTTTAAGGATCCCACTAGTCTCATCCTTAGTGGCCAAAAATAAAACCCAACTAAACCTACTATAGTCATCAGTGACAATAAGGCAATATATCTTGTGATTGATACTCCTTACAAATGTTGGCCTAAATAAGTCCATATGCAACATTTGTAAGGGATGGCTGATAGAGCTTACAAGCTTGGTCTTACAAGATGCTTTATGCTGCTTTCCCTTTTGACAAGCAACACAAGTATGGTCATTTTTAAAGAGCTATGAAGGCAAACCTCTAACAAGGTTTCCCCTCACAAGTTTGTTCATAGTTTTAAAGTTTATGTGGCCAAGCCTCCTATGCCATAAATTAGACTCATCTATTGTAGACTTTGCAATTAAACAAGTCAAACCTCCTGAAGGAACAACATTCTTTAGATCAAAACTGTACATGTTGTTCTGTCTGGGAACTTTAAGCAAGACTTAACTTTCATCAAGTAGCTTAAAGTTAGGAGATAGAACAAGACATTCAGTCTCAGTGAAAAGAACATTGTTTTTCTTGTCACACATTTGTGAGATAGAGAAAAGATTAAACTTAAGTTCCTTTACAAAGTATACATCTTCAAAGTCTAATTTCCCAGTCCTAATTTTACCTTTTCCAGTAATTTTACCTCTTTTAGGACTTTCTGAAAATGCAACAAATCCACCATCAATGTCTTGATAATCTATAAGGTAGGACTTGTTCCCAGTCATATGCCTAGAGCATCCACTATCAAAAATCCCTTGATCCTTTAAAGCATATTGTGGATTACCATGCACTCAAAATAAGAGAATTAGTTTCTCTTGGGGACCCAAGCCATCACTGACTTGAGTCTGCCTTGAGGATCAACATAGTCAAATCTTTTAGGCATGTATGATCCACTGTCTTTGGAGATATGGTCAATTACTTTTCCTGTTGGTCTCCAAATCCAGCATGCTGAGGACTTAACAATATTTTCCCTTTTTCTCCCAGCAGTACTAACTACTACTTCTGGCCCAACAGTAGTTACATTATTAATCTTAGCAGTGTAGACTTTTTTATTAAAATTATTGGTTTTAGTTGCTGATTTTTGGTTAAAAGGTCCTCTCAATGGTGAATGTGCTTTAAAATAAGAATATTTTGTGGGTGATGCAGCATTCCCTTTTTATTTAAGTGCAGCAGTATTAACATGCTTGGCAGTACTAATTGATGTTGCTGCTCTTGGAGAGCTTTGCTTAGCAGTATTAACTGGCACTAGTCCAGACTTTTGTTGCAACTACTGTTGGAACAAAATTTCTTTTAGGATGTGGGTGAGTCAATTTGTTTTGGTGATTCACCCTCTGAGCATTGTTCCATACTGGTCTAACTTCCCTTTGACCAGTAACCCTTCCCTTATTATTCAACACTGGTTTTTCTACTATTTTCTTGTCATGAAAGTCACAGTCTTTGATTAAATGGTTGAAACTCCCACATACAAAACAAGCTTTCTTTATAAACTCAAAACCATTTCTTAGTTTTTGATTCATCATTCCTTTCCAGTTTCTTCTATTATCCTTAGGAATTTGACTTTTCTTAAGGTTTTCAGCTTGCATATATGTGTGTTGTTCAATAACAGATTTCTTAGTATTTTCATCTGATTTAACAAAATTGATTTTAGCATAACTAGGTTTATTCTGTTCAAATGAAGGTCTAATCACACAATCATCATCACTATCAGACTCCCACTCTTCAATGATAGGAGCACTAGGCCTAACATCTTTAGGTTGTTCCAAACTATCCTTACTAGACTTAGATGCAGTTGATTCAATTCTAGGCACACTAGAGATAGTTTCACTCACATTAGTCTTATAGATAGAATCATCTAATCCAGCAAATGATAAGTCAGGTCTTGAGGGCATGTAGTTCCCTGTGTAGGGAGGGGGAACTACATGATATCCCTCAACCTTCTTAAACCTATCATTTACTTGATTATTTTCCTCTTCAATCTCATTCACACTACTATCAGATGCACTTTTAAACACTTCACTTTTATTCAGATGACAATCATGCAATTCATTTTCATTCATTTGACTATCAAAACCAACACCAGACTGTTATTAATACCTGTTTTACTGTTTATCAGTTTAGTTTGCTACTTAGATGATGTTTCAAACTTTTCTAATTTTCGTTTTAAATCATCTTTTTCTCTTAAAGCCTCTGCTAACTGATTTTCAAGCTCTGTTATAGAATTATCTCTTACCTTAACATCATATTTCAAAAATGCAATGTCTTCCTCATAAACAGCTTCATTTTTTTGATGAATAACAATTCTAGCTTCTAATGATTCTAAGCCTAATTGATAACCAATAATTTCTAGATTATATTTTTTAAGAACATCACGCTGTTGATCATACTATTTTTGAAGAGTTTCATATGATTTTAAGCAATCTTTAGAGCAAGTATGTACCTCAGAGTCTGAACTTGATGAACTTGATGAACCTTGGGATGTATAGGTCATTAGAGCAAAGTTTGTGATGTCTTCTTTAGCCTGAAAGCTCCAATCATAACCACCTATCCCATCTTGAACAACCAAGGCATTTGCAGGAGTCTCTACTGGTAAAATCCTTTTTGGAGCATATCCATTTCTATTTTCATGATTCCTTGGTGCCCTGCATTCTCTAGCAAAGTGACATCTCCTGTGGCAGTTGTAACATTCAAACTTAGTCTTATCAAAGCCAATAATTTCTCTGCTATTGAAATTCAGATTCCTTCCTGTCTTCTTTAAGAATCTCTTCACCCTCATGGTAAGCATGGCCACCTGCCATTTGAGATCCATCTCTTCAAGATCATCAGTATCAATCTGCTCCAGATCTTTATTGTCTAATTGTGGACTATTAAATTGATTAGCAAATAAGGAAAACATGACATCATTAGCATAGGTTGAGGAAGAAGCTTGACCCTGTCAACTAGCAGTAGAAACTTAATGAGCAGTATTAACTGCTTCATTAGTACTGCTAGTGTTTTCTGAAGATAAAAAGCCACATTTTGAGAGTTTGAGATTGAGCTTGATTGGCTTTTAATCTCAGCTTCATACACCTTCAAGTTGTTGTACAAATCATCCATGCTCAACTCATATAGATCAACTTTGTTACGCATGATCAAGGCAATATTGTTTCAATCCGATGGTAGACTTCTTAGCAATTTAAGATTTGCATCTTCCTGAGAGATAACTTCACCATGAATTTCCAATTGGCTGATGAGTTTTTGAAACCTATCATTGGTTTTATCCAGTCCTTCAGATCTTGATGCAGTAAAATTCTCATATTGCTGCTTCAGAATGGTCTTCTACATTTTCTTTGATTCTTTGTTGCGTCCAAACCTGGTCTTGATAGTTTCCCATAGGGTCTTTGCATTCTTGATTCTATGAAACTTCAATAGGTGCTCATCAGGAATGGCCAACAACAGAGTGCTTTTTGCTTTCAATTCATTCTTTCTTGCCAGCTTTTGTTCTGCAGTTTTAGGAGGAATGGGACCTTCAGCACTAGCTGATGCAACAGCAGGTGCATCACCATTCACAATAACCTCCCAAAGAGCATAATCAGTGTGAGTAATATATTGCTCCATTCTCATGCTCCATAGATCATAGTCTCCTGTTTTGAGTATAGGAAGTTTTAGTGCAGACACTGTTTGGGTAGTTTCTGACTGTGATTCCATCTTCTATTTGATTATGAGATCTTGTGTAAATATAGTGTTCTTCTTATTCAGAGTTTATCAAAAAAAACTGATACCACTTGTTGATCCCTTCTTAACAGATCTTACTTAGTTATATACAAACACCCTTTCAACTTATCTCTTTAGTACATCAAAATCCAAACACATTTTTTCTCTAAACTCTTTGTAATGATACTATAACACACACAAATAAACCAAAATTCATCATCTTCATTTTTGGAAACATATTCGTCCAATCAACACTCACCTTCATTGCTCATAACATACTTAACAACTATGTGAGGTGAATTTGAATGTTTATTTGCATGTTGTTGTTATATTATTTGTTGGTGGATTATTAAGAGTGAAGATGCGTTTTAGTGTTTGTGAATGGCGAAGATAAAGAGTTTTTTGTTTATTTGTGTGTGTTGGTTTGTATGTACATAAATATTACTGCATACACAAATTAACGCTACTATACACTATCACCGTTATGCGCGATTAATCATATAGTTTATATTAAATACTTAAAATTTTATAAGGAAAGTAATTTTCAAGATAGTTTTTTTTAAAGTCACATTCACAATTTTAACTTTAACTAATTATCGAAACATGTTTAAAAAGAAAATGTTCAAGTCATTTTTTATCGGCTTCATAATTCAACTTTAGCACTACCTATCGCCTAATATACCTTTTATGAGTGTGTTAGGGAAGTAACTTGTGTGACCTACTAAGAATTTAAACTTTAAAATAAGCAAGATCATAAAATAAGTTTTATATATCACAAAAGTATTAAAAGCTTATATGAAAATTGTTATAAGCTCAAACTATTGAAAACTATCTTTTTTAAACAAGCAAAGATTTTAATTTGTCAAAATACTTGATAGTATTTCATATTTATGATTAACACACAAAAATTTATATATGAACTTAATGTCATGATTTTCATGTCATTTTACAATAATAAAATTAAGCTTTAACTTATTATTAAACACCTTTGTGAAAAAAATACACTTATAATCTAGGAGGTGTATGTTTAAGTTTATATGTGGGCTTATGAGCTTATTTGTTTCGACTTATATTTCACAAACACCAGTTTTTCGGTTTCTTTTAGACTTATGCTTATATGAGCTTAGTATGATAGAACAAGCTTATAACATATTAAAAGTCCGCAAGTCTTCAAAGAAGCCTAAAAATTTAGAAATAAGAAATATAAGTTGAAACCAAATAAGCTAATTACAGGAAACTTAAAAAAATCCATTTCCGTCTACCAAAAGGTTCAAACCATCTTCATTTTTTGTTTCTTCTTCAATATAGCTACGGGAGGAGCGTGTATTTGTGCTGAATTATAGGTTATGAGTTATAAAAGAAAAACGCAGTGCATCAACTTTCCCTGTCACACAAGCCTATTTCTCATGCACATGTTGTCGTGTTAAAATTAAATTTATCAGTGAATCGGTGATCGGGCGGTCGACCCCCTTGTACCTTGTAATCGGTTTAGGTGGGATTCATCGAATTGGCATTTCCAACAAGTTTTGGGTACTTTCGGCGAGTTTTTTGTATTTTCGACACGTTTTTAAAAAAAAGCAACAATAACTTGTAATAGATATAAGCAGCTAATATAAGTTATTAAAACAAGTTTACGGTGAGTTTTTGGTATTTCTGGCAAGATGTGAAGGTTTCTGATAAGTTTGACCACAATTGACCAATTTGTTCAACCTATTTACACAATCATAAAGGTTGGTGACCCGGTGACCCTAAGCGATGATTAAACGGCCTTGTAGGCATTTTTTATGCTCAAGCTTCGGTTCCGGTTGCTCCAAATGTTTAATTTGTTATTGCTTTCGTCCCAAAATTAAGCGTCAAGTTTGACCTTTTCAAGTATTTTTTTATCAACTTTGATATTAAATATATTTTATATTATATAATATTTGATGTACCAATAAAAATAATTTAGGGTGCGTTTGGTTTGTTCCTATCAATCACAATAGGTATAGGTGTCGGTATAAGGTGGAATGGTAATGGATGTATCAATCCCAATATTGTTGTTTGGATTCTTTAGTAGGACACGGGTATCAACTTTTTGACCAAGTGTAATTTTATCTACATCTTCTAAATTGTTGAAAAAGATAAAAAGAAAGCAAACAGAAAAAATACACTTATAATCTAGGAGGTGTATGTTTAAGTTTATATGTGGGCTTATGAGCTTATTTGTTTTGACTTATATTTCACAAACACCAGTTTTTTGGTTTCTTTTAGACTTATGCTTATATGAGCTTAGTATGATAGAACAAGCTTATAACATATTAAAAGTCCGCAAGTCTTCAAAGAAGCCTAAAAATTTAGAAATAAGAAATATAAGTTGAAACCAAATAAGCTAATTACGGCAAACTTAAAAAAATCCATTCCCGTCTACCAAAAGGTTCAAACCATCTTCATTTTTTGTTTCTTCTTCAATATAGCTACGGGAGGAGCGTGTATTTGTGCTGAATTATAGGTTATGAGTTATAAAAGAAAAACGCAGTGCATCAACTTTCCCTGTCACACGAGCCTATTGATCATGCACATGTTGTTGTGTAAAAATTAAATTTATCAGTGAATCGGTGATCGGGTGGTCGACCCCCTTGTACCTTGTAATCAGTTTAGGTGGGATTCATCGAATTGGCATTTCCAACAAGTTTTGGGTACTTTTGGCGAGTTTTTTGTATTTTTGACAAGTTTTTTTAAAAAAGCAACAATAACTTGTAATAGATATAAGCAGCTAATATAAGTGATTAAAACAAGTTTACGATGAGTTTTTGGTATTTCTGGCAAGATTTGCAGGTTTCTGACAAGTTTGACCACAACTGACCAATTTGTTCGACCTATTTACACAATCATAAAGGTTGGTGACCCAGTGACCCTAAGCGATGATTAAATGGCCTTGTAGGCATTTTTTATGCTCAAGCTTCGGTTCTGGTTGCTTCAAATGTTTAATTTGTTATTGCTTTCATCCTAAAATTAAGCGGCAAGTTTGACCTTTTCAAGTATTTTTTATCAACTTTGATATTAAATATATTTTATATTATATAATATTTGATGTACCAATAAAAACAATTTAGGGTGCGTTTGGTTTGTTGCTATCAATCACAATGGGTATAGGTGTCGGTATAGGGTGGAATGGTAATGGATGTATCAATCCTAATATTTTTGTTTGGATTCTTTAGTAGGACACAGGTATCAACTTTTTGACCAAGTGTAATTTTATCTTCATCTTCTAAATTGTTGAAAAAGATAAAAAAGAAAACAAACAGAAAAGGAATATAGATATCATCTAATAACCAACTTGCATCATACAAAAATTTTATACAGATTTACTAAAACCATGACATCAATAAAATACAAAAATAGATATCTGAGATATTGATCATTCGCTCAGCTTGTTCGAACTTTTCATCTCCTAGTTCTCCATCTTGAATTTTGTCTTCTTCATCTTGTCTCGACTCTTGTGGATCGAAACACATGTATTTCCAAATTAGATATTAAGGAGAATACAACAGCTCTTTGTATAATATGATATGTAGTTAGTAGTTACCTATGTTTCTTAGTGACAATTAGTCGAACAGTTGGTGAGCGCTATTTGTTTTTGTTGAGATGTGAAAGCTTATATCCCACATTGGTAGAATGAGTAAAGTAGATTAGGGTCTCACACTTATAAATACCCCCTCATTGTAATTGTAAACTTGTATCTCTTGTGTGTGCGTGTACCACAACAATAAAATCTATCTGGTCGACCCTGTGGACTGCTACGACTACCTTAGTCGTAGATACCACGTTATATCTCATGTTCTTTACTTTCCGTAATCATTGTTTATATTCTTTGTTTGTTCGAGCGGTGTATGCAAGAGCTATATACCATATAGAGGTTTGTACTAAGGTGTGTGCAGGTGCGATATACCCTAACAAAGTGGTATCAGAACCAAGCTACGATAAACAATGGCAGAAGAAGGTAAGATAAAGATCGACAAGTTTGATGGTCACAATTTTGGGTTCTAGAAGATGCAGATCGAAGACTATTTGTATCAGAATAAGCTTCACGAGCCTTTGGCAGAAGCCAAACCTACAAGCATGAAGGCTAAGGACTGGGCCTGCTAGATAGGCAGGCTCTGGGTGCGGTCAAGCTATCATTGGCGAAGAACGTAGCCTACAACGTTGTCAATGAGAAGACTACATACGGCTTGTTAAAGGCTCTGTCTAATATGTATGAGAAACCTAGTGCATCAAATAAGGTGTTTCTTATTCGACAGTTGGTTAATACGAAGATGAATGAAGGAGCCTCCATTGCAGATCATGTAAACGAGTTTAATTCAATCCTATCAAGGTTGATGTCGGTTGATATTAAATTTGATGACGAAGTACAAGCTCTTTTGTTACTCTCTTCGTTGCCCGAGAGCTGGTCAGGCACTGTTACAGCAGTTAGTGGTTCAACCGGAAGTACTAAGCTTAAGTTTGATAACATTTGTGATTTAATTATTGGGGAAGATATCCGTAGGAAGACATCCGGGGAGTACTCGAACTCTTTGTTAAGTGCAAAAGACAAAGGCAGTGGCAGAAAGCAAGACAGAGGGCAGAATCAGAACAGAAGTAGATCGAAATCAAAGAAAATAGGTCAATCCAAGAACAGGCAGGATATCATGTGTTGGAATTGCAACCAGAAAGGCCACTTTTAGAATCAGTGTTCGAAGCCTGTAACCTCCAGGGATAAGGAGGTTAACATGGCAACTGGAGACTATGATGACGCATTGTTATGTTGCATTGAGAATACGATTAATGATCATATAATGGATTCTGGTGCATTGTTACATGCTACCTATTGCAAAGAAGAGTTAGAAAGGTTTAAGCTACGCTCTGGTAAAGTTCGTTTAGTAGATGACAAGACTCTAGACATTGCAGGCGTTAGGGATGTTGTCCTCAAAACTTCTTTTGGTACAAGTTGGACTCTGAAGGATGTTAGGTACATTCCAGGCCTAAAGAAGAGGTTAATCTCTATTGGGTAGCTTGATGAGGAAGGGTACCATGTAGGCTTCGGAGACCAGCAGTGGAAGGTTACTAAAGGTAGTTTGGTGGTAGCTCATGGGTACAAACGTGGAAGCCTGTATATGGTTGAGGTACCCTCCGATAGGATTAACGCAGCTACTGATGGTAGGGGTAACACAGCTTTATGGCACCAGAGGCTTGGGCACATGAGTGAGAAGGGTATGAAGATTCTAGCTTTGAAGGGTAGGATTCCAGATTTACAAAAGGCTGTTGTGGGCTTTTGTGAGCCATGTATATTGGGGAAACAGAAGAAGGTAAGCTTCGTAAAGTCTGGGAATACAAGAAAACTACAGAGGCTCGAGCTAGTTCATACAGATGTCTATGGCCCTACATTTGTTGCATCAATAGGCGGATCCCGCTACTATGTTACCTTTATCGATGACATCAGCAGGAAGGTATGGGTTTATTTTCTTAAAAATAAATCTGAGGTATTTAACACTTTTAAGAAGTGGAAGGCTGTAGTGGAGAATAAAACAAACCTTCGGGTGAAGTGTTTGAAATTCGATAATGGTGGAGAGTATAGTAGCCGATAGTTCATTGAGTATTGTGCTGAGAACGGGATTAGGATGCTGAAAACAGTCCCAGAAACACCTCAACAGAATGGTGTTGCTGAAAGAATGAACCGAACATTGAATGAGAGAGCAAAGAGTATGAGGCTTCATGCATGGCTCCCAAAGATGTTTTGGGAAGATCCAGTTACTATGGCAGCTTACTTAATTAATCGCGGACCCTCCGTGCCTTTGGGGTTCCGAATTCCAGAAGAGGAATGGCAAGGGAAGGAAGTTAGTCTCGCACACTTGAAGGTATTTGGGTGTAACTCCTACGTTAAGGTGAAAGATGTTGCAAGAGATAAGCTAGATGCAAAGTCTGTGAAGTGCACATTCATAGGCTATGGCTCAGATGAGATGGGATATCGCTTTTGGGATTCAAAGAGTTATAAGGTCGTCTGAAGCAGAGATATCACATTTAATAAGGACTCTCTATATGGAGCCAAGGTTGCAACAGATTCTAGTAACTTAACGAAGCCAAATCAGAAGGATCAAGTGGTGTTAGAAGACTCGCTAGATAACCTTGGAAATAAAAGCATAGTTACAAAGCATGGGTTGAGTTCAAAAATCACTCAGAGCTCAGGTGGGAGCTCAGATGCGAGTGAGGGGTCCAAAAATAGTGGAAGCTTCGAGGATAGTGGAAGATCAGATGAAGAAGATTATAAAGACAGAGCATCCTCTGAGGAGGGAGGCTCCGAGACTCCACAGTTACGAAGATCCACCAGAGAGTCCAGGGCTCCGGTAAGGTAATCTCCATCAGCAAACCATTTGCTACTGACAGAGAATGGTGAACCAGAGTCTTATTCAGAAGCCTTGAGTAGCAAAGAATTCGTACAGTGGAAGAAGGCTAATTATAAAGAGATTGTTTCACTTGAAAAGAACCAGACTTGGTCCTTAGTCAGATTACCAGCAAGAAAGAAGGCATTACAGAGCAAGTGGGTGTTCAGGGTTAAAGAAGAGTAGGATGGCAAGAAAAGGTACAAGGCTAGATTGGTAGTTAAGGGTTTCCAACAGAAACAGGGGGTAGACTACAATGAGATCTTCTCTCCAGTTGTGAAGATGACTACAATCAGGTTATTCTTGAGTATTGTAGCCGCAGAGAACTTGCATCTAGAGCAATTAGATGTCAAGACAGTCTTCTTATATGGTGACCTTGATGAAGACATCTACATGACACAACCAGAGGGTTTTCAGTCAGCTGGGAAAGAAGAAAACCTCGTGTGCAAGTTGAAGAAAAGTCTGTATGGATTAAAGCAAGCACTGAGACAATGGTACTTGAAATTTGACAGTTTTATGCAGAGGGTAGGGTACAAGAGATGTGCTATGGACCATTGTTGCTACTTAAAAAAAGTTGGTTCGTCCTCAATTATATTACTGTTATATGTTGATAACATGTTGGTAGCAGGCTCAGACATGGCAGAAATCAAGAAGCTCAAGAGACAGTTGTCTTAAGAATTCGAGATGAAGGATTTAGGTCCTGCAAAGCAGATTCTAGGCATGAGCATCATCAAAGATAGAACGAAGGGTACTCTAAAGCTATCCCAAGAGAAATACATAGAGAAGGTTTTAGAGAAGTTTAATATGAAGGATGCAGAGGCTAGATGTCAACCTTTGTGAGACCATTTTAAGCTCAGTAAGAAACAAGCACCTAAGACTGAGGCTTCTAGACGAAGAATGGCTAGGGTTCCTTATGCTTCAGGAGTTGGTAGTATGATGTACACTATGGTGTGTACAAGGCCAAATATAGCTCATGCAATGGGAGTTGTTAGCAGATTCATGTCTAACCCAGGAAGGGAGCATTGGGAAGCTGTCAAGTGGCTGTTACGCTACTTGAAAGGTACTTTGAAGGCTACTCTCTGTTTCGGTAGAAAAGAGGTTGTTTTAGAAGGATTCTCTGACTCGGACTATAGAGGTTGATTAGATTCGGGTAAGAGTACTACGGGTTATGTTTTCATAATGAGTGGTACAGCAGTTAGTTGAATGTCTAGAATTCAGAAGTGTATCGCTATGTCAACTACAGAAGCCGGGAGGCTTGCAAAGAGTTAGTATGGTTGAAGAATATTCTTGAAGAGTTAGATAGAGCCCAAACAGAGTGTGTTCTATTTTGTGATAACCAAAGTGCTATTCATCTCACGAAGAATCTTGTGTTTCATGGTCGAACGAAACACATCAAGATAAGATATCACTATATCCGAGAATTGGTAAGTGAAGGGACGTTATCTTTAAAGAAGATTCTTGGAGCAAAGAACCCTGCAGATATGCTCACCAAGGTGGTGACGACAGAGAAGTTGAAGCTTTGCGCAGCTTCAACTGGCCTTCGAGATAACTGATGAACGGAGGTTGGTGTCTTACCAGAGAGAGAGAGGTTATTCCCAGTTTGATGATGTTAGTTCAGGATACCTTGTATCGAAAGTCTCTTAGCCCTGTGTTTGGTTAGTGCAGCGTGTTCTGTATGTTTGGCAGTACATGAAGGCTAGAGCAGTAGCATTGTTAAAGGGAAGGTGGTTTGAAGTTTATAGAGATTACTTGAGACGAAGAGTAGTGAAGTGATCAGCCTTCAAGTGGGAGATTGTTGAGATGTGAAGGCTTATATCCCACATCGGTAGAATGAGTAAAGTGGATTAGGGTCTCACACTTATAAATACCCCCTCATTGTAATTGTAAACTTGTATCTCTTGTGTGTGTGCGTACCACAATAATAAAATCACTCTGGTTCGACCCCGTGGACTGCTACAACTATCTTAGTCGTAGATACCACATTATATCTCGTGTTCTTTACTTTCCGCAAGCGTTGTTTGTATTCTTTGTTTGTTCGAGTGGTGTGTGCAGGAGCTATATACCGTACAGAGGTTTGTACTAAGGTGTGTGCAGGTGCGATATACCCTAACAGTTTTTGCCACACAAGACTCCAACTCCTTCCTTAAACATTACTATGATGAAGTGCCAATGAGATTCGTGAATTAAAGAAACAACATAAACAAAGAGAAAAAAATGATACTAACCTCATGTGTTAAAAAGAAAGGAAACCCCCAAAAGAAAAATAGCTTGATGTGACATATATGCAAGTGTAAGTAATAGAGAGAGAGGCGGGAACTAGCTTTGAGATTTGCGCTAAAATATTCATCAATTTTGAGACAAGCCTGGAACAGTATAATGAGACCAGTCACATTGATGAGGTATGAGGAAACCTTCCTTTGGTGGGGTTTGGTGGGGTTTCTCAAACCCATATACATAAAACAATCATTATATATGACTTTCAAAGTCATAGCTTTATACCCATAGAGCCATACCAAACGCACCCTTAGTATCTTTTGCATAAAATATTATTATATATCATAAAAAATTAATGTAAAAGTTGAACAGGATTTGTCTATTTAGTTAAAAAGATATTCCCCATTCCCGCCGATACCAAAAATTCAAACCACACAAAAACCAAAAACCAAAAAAATGAAGAAGAAATCAAACAGAAAATCATCTGCACCGTCACCAATTGTCACACCCCATCAGCGGCGAAAACATGAGAATGTAACATAATGATCAATCATAACACAAGATACATAATAAAGAAAACTAAAATGCATTAATGAAAGTGTCATGATGACCATAAACCTCAAAACAAACTTGAGTGATGTCCCAAATCAAGAACACAACACATAGTCACCAATTATTACAACCATAAGCCCGTGCAGGGTTACACACAATCTTATCCTTAATCCTCAAGAAACCAAATCCATAACAAACATCAAATGCAAGACTTCTCAAACAAGATTCCTACGAGATTCTCTAAAAGTCAGCTACATGCACCACAACCTTAACGATCATTTACTTCACCTGAAAATGATACTAAAAAACGTCAACAATAATGTTGGTGAGCTCGTAGGTTTGACTCGAAACCCAGTTGTTGTGCCAATCATTTAAACGGTGGGCAATAGTACTATGTGACAGTGAATATATGCGACAACCTATGACTTAGCATCCCCGCTAATCACCTGTGATGACCTAGCATCCTCGCTAGTCACCAAAACTAGCATATACCAATGTTTTTGGAGCCGCAACTCCTATATGTCACTTACGCCTAAAGGGCCTAACAGCTGGAGCACTATATTAGGGCAGGACCACAACCCTTGCATGCCAAACATAGTACGTACAAGTAAAACCACAACCCTTGCCATGCCAAACATTGTAAATGCAAGTAAAATCACAACCCTTGCCATGCCAAACAAAGTACATGCAAGTAAAATCACATTACATATATTCACATAACAGTCATAAGCACATAAATTATCCCAAAACAAAACCACGTTTCGCACAGTTCATAAAACAGTTCAAAACACATTTGAGTATCATTTCCCCCCAACGAAAAAACAATAAAAAATGGGGCTACGAGAACTCACCTCAAGCAAGTCTTTAGCAACCAAATCTCAATCACACAAGCAAATGCAACGACGTCCACACACGACCTAGTCCAGTTAATGTCCCATTTTAATCATTCATTTCCAAAACACTCTTTCAGGTATGATGCATAGGGGTCAGATGCTTGTTGTACGGTTATCTTAAACATTTTAGTGGTGTGATGGTTGACGACTTAACTCCAAAAATACCATATCGTACCCATATCTTAGTACCATATACTTATACTATTTACGTAGAATAGATAAGTAATATAAGTAAATATTTATAATAAATAATTATAAATATATTTTGATAAGTCCATTCGGTACACTTAGTTACCATAAATATATCGTTTATACCATACAAAATGGAACGTTTATGTTCGTTAAACAATTCAGAAAAGTTTCGAGAGAATTTATATTTTTACTCTTTTAGTCGACTTATTAAAATAATAAAATAATAATATTTTATTATTAAAAATAAAAATAACGTTTTAAGTAAAAAAATTAAGTGTAGACTTTTTACGAAATTTCGGCATGACCCGTACGTTTATATGACATTTCCCAAGGTTTTTAAACCTTATTTTCAAACAATTCCCAACATTTCGACACTTTCTGACCGAATTCCAAAAATCACCTTTCACGACGTTTACCAAGATACTTTCTCAAAACGACCTTCAATATAACTTTACAAGTATACTTCACTTTACAAAAGTCTGCTAAAACACTTAAAATGACTATATAAAGCTTATTGAGCTTTAAGGCCCAATAAGGGTCCATTAAGGATTTTACATATCCAACACGTTATAAGCCCAAAACCAAGACTCAATAGTGTATATAAGCTCAAATCAATATGTAATAAAGTAATTCGGACCATAATAAGCCCCCATCATAAGCCACGGCTTAAATGGGCTTATTGGGCAGTGAGTCCATAAGCTCCAAAATATATTTATTAAGCTTAAAAATAAGTTAATAAGCTACGTATCGCATTTGGTTATCACCATAAGCTATAATAATAATCCACAAAAATACGACATACTAGAGTAATAGCCAAAAACACTTTCCTTGTGTTTCTACTTCCAACCGTGAGCATATAAGCCCAAAATAAGCTCATTCGAGCTTACAAATCCATTTTCTACCAAACGGTAAACTGAAACAACACCTCTAGTTATAGAAGGTGCATAATGACAATTGTCTAAACAAATCACAAGGCCATTAGGCAAAACTAAGTCATAACTTCCAATAGCTTCTACTTGTGCACGAACACCATTGCCCACGTACAAATAAAGTGCTCCTTGTTTCAATTTCCTTGCTTCTCTAAACCCCTATTTTGTAATACAAATGTGAGTACCACAACCAATATCATACACCCAGGATTTATTAGGGAAAGAAAATAATCCTATTGTGAAGATACCTGAAGAACTGGCAGAGCCAACTTGCTTCTTTTTCTTCAACAACTCAGCTAGATAAACAGGAGAGTTCCTCTTCCAATGACCCACCTACTTGCAGTGGTGGTAGGTGTCATCCTTAGCTGGGTGCTCTTTAGCAGAAGGTTTAGGGTTTTTAGGCTTAGGGATATAAACTTGTTTATCTTTTCCATTGCCATTAGCTTTACCCTTGCCTTTAGCTTTAAGCGATTTTTTATTGGCCTTCTGGATTTTACCATCTTTAATCATCATTACTTGTGGTGTTTCAGCCTTTTTAAGTAAATCATTTTCATACTCAATGAGCATAGCATGTAATCGTCTTCCCCATGTTATGCATATTGTAATTTCTTACAAATCTAACAAAATCTTTAGTAAGGCCATTTAAGATAAGACCTACTATAAGATCTTGTGGTAGCATATAGCCAAGACGTTCCAGTTGATCTACATATCCTTTCATCTGTATGACATATGCAGCAACTGGTTTACCCTCCTCTTGTTTGCAAGCATGGAAAGTTTGGATTAGGTCAAACCTCTCCACTCCAGCTTGTTTTTCAAACATAGCTTTAAGCTCTTTTATCATGTCATATGGTGAGGAGTTTTCAAACTGTCTATGAAGCTCAGGAGTCATACTACCGAGTATTAGACAAGCAACCTCATTATATGCATCATAAACTGCATTCCATTGTGACAACACTTGTGCCTCGAAATCTGCAGCAGGAGCCGCGGGTAATGGCTGTTCAATGACATACATTTTCTTTTCAACTCTCAAGACTAACTTAAGTTGACGAAACCAGTCATTGAAATTATTTCCAGAAAGTTTTTCTCTTTCAAACATCGACCTGAAAGCCGAATGGTTTATGTTTTGAACAGGTTGTGCCATCTACAAAACATAGTTAAAGTTCAAGAATTAGTATTTTCGATAAAACTTCTTGAAGAAAATTAACTACCCATGTTTAATCAAATAAACAATTAATTTTCTAAAGACTAGGATCCTACTTGACGTACCACCACCACATCAGTTGATCTGCTAGTGATGGTGTACTCAAGCTAGTGATTGGTTAACTCGATACATAGCGTGTGTACAAGATCGTGATACAATCTTCCTTTAGATTGTTCTTGGATTGTTTTCGTATAAACCCTAATTAGGGTTCTTGGAGATAATCCCTAAGCAATTTGATTCTTGTTCGGGCTAGAATCAAAAGGTATGTAACCCTAATTCGGTTAATTATTCAAACATGTTATTTGACCCTTTATTTGCTTCCGCTATTCTATGCTTTGATGTTATGGTTTAATATAATTGTTATGAAAGTATAAAACCATCATAACTTACTTAAAAAGGGTATTTTATTTGTTGTGACAAATATGTACGAAGAAGCATGCATACATCTTCGTATCATAGATTTTAATAAAAACTTTACTCAATTAAGTTATTTATTACGGTATCACATATTTTCTATACATCTAATGTATAAATAGTGTTACCTTTTAAAATTGACGATTCAACGTGTTTTCAAATATAACGATTAAAGAATGGTCAAAAACGTGTACAAAAAGGCAATTTTTTTAAAAAAAACTTTAATAATGACACTGTAGTGACATGCCATGGTTCACGGTAACTCCAATCGAATGAACAAAGAAGCGGAGAATCAGGTCAGCACGAAGCGTATTAAAAACCTGATATCTTTAGGAAAATCCTCCTTAAACTTCTCTTATAGTTTGTTCTAGTGAATGAGCCGTACTTCCCATGAGTCCATAGCATCCAGTTTTGAACATTCAAAATAAAACTTTAATTTGGAAAACACATTATGAACTATAAATAGTCCATAATAAATCTGATTTCATAATAATTAGTCATGTTTATATTTATTTTTGAAAAACCCTTTTATTTTCTCACAAGTCCAATACTTAAAATAAAAATAATATAAACATAAAACTAATTCACATGACAATTATTCAAATAACAACACTTAACAATCAAGTCATGCAAATATCAATATATGATCCTAATTATCTAATAATTAAAACATGCATATATTCATATAAGGCTCCTTCGTCCTATAAACTCCGGCCACATCCATCGACATAATCGATTGCGTAAGCCTTATACAAATATACACCACATAGCACATAAAATTTTAAACAACTTTAAGGCCCCGTTAAGACATTGCCAAGGTCTTCCTTAGCTTTTAAAGTCGTGGATCAAAACCACATAAATTTAATGTCTACGTTTTAATTCTTGATCATCATATTTGTATAAAAATTCTTTAATAATTAACAAGATTAATATCACATATCCCTCCATGATAAATAGCATGTATTTATCATGGAAGACAAATTAACAATTAATTTTAACATAAAATCGATCAATTTACAATTAAACACATCAAGTTTTATTTATAAAATTGCATACAATCTAGAATTCGTCTAATTAATTTTATAACCAATAAAGATTGAATCTTGATGCCCAAAGATCGAATCTTGATGCATAAAACGCCCAAAGGGCTTAAGAATTAATTAAGAACCCTAATTTGTCTAATTTTATTTACTTGTAATTACAAATTCTACATGTTGGCTCGTGATGCCACTGTTGTGATTTTAGATCTAACTAACAATTAAACATATCACGAGTACGCAGCAGAAAGATCAAATACATATAGAACTTATAATTAACAAAGGATTGAAGATGTGTACCTTTTAGCAAGAAACATTACACTGCTTTTGGCAATAAACGTTACACCGTCTTCAATATGCGCGTGTGTATAACACCACACGAAACCACTAAGGATCAAAAGAACAACCCCTCTAAGTTTACACACACAATACGTTCTTAGCAAACAACGTGTATGCTAGCACTAGTAGTGTTTAACCAAACGATCTCTTCTTCGTCTTTGAATCAATCAACACGCGAAACACCTTCACGTATGTGGTTTAAAACCACAAAATCGAAACCCTTGAGGGTTGTAGGGTTCGATCGCACAAGGAAGAAAGAAAACCGAAACCCGTTTGAGGGTTGTGGGATCGGACAGACAAAAGAGGAGAACAATGAGAGATTTAGGGTTTTTAGTGATTGAAGTTATGAGCTCTCAAGGATCCTAAGACCACCTTATATACTCCTCTCAACTTGACTTGCAAGAAAAGTCCCCCACCTCCTCATGAGGAGGTGGTTCGACCGACTATAAGGAAAGAGTGGGAAAAACCAAACTTTCTTTTTTCCCGGTTTTGCATATTAGTCCTTTAACTATTAACAACTAATATTTATTCTTGTTAAACTTTTAACGATCGTTTGTTAAACACTAATTAATATATTACATTAATATATTAAAACGTTATTCTACATATTAACGTGTGCGGCCCCTTAGGCTCGAATAAATTCCCGGACATATAATTTATATTTGGACATATTCCAACACAACTAACATCTATGCATCACTAACAACCTAAACGGACAAGTAAAATTTAAATTTGAAAGACTTGCAAAAATGGTCTTCAAAATATATTTCGACGCGAACCAGACAACCCAAACGTTGTTTTAATGAATACCTGAACACTATAATCAACCCACTATATCACCAATCTTTATGTTTTTGATCAAAATTTAGAAAATTAAAGTTTGTATGTGTGTGGTGAACTCGGACGCAACAAGGAGAGAAAAAAAAGTGTGTGTGAATGAATAAAATGAATGTGTGTGTTTTTGCTTAAGTTATAAGCATACATAGGTACAAAGAATGGACCACACTTGCTAAAAAAATGCCACTTTGTCTCTCACAAGGTTTGAACCGTGTATAAGGAATCCTAGGGGCTCGGGGTGGTTTCTTTTCGTGTCGGGTCACTTAAATCTCAAAAACCGTGCTCGTAAAATATTTCTCGAAATTACTTAGCATTTTTATTCAACTTAAAAATACTTTTCTAATAACTTAGAGCATTCACTTGACATATTTCCACATTAGACCTCCCAAAAACTCATTTGGACATTATCGGACGTGTCGGGACTCGTTTTTCGTCATTTCTCAAAAATTCACGGGTCAACCACCCGGAAGTTAAATAACATAATAATAACCTCTAAAAAGGATTATTATTCATAATAAACCACTATTTCCACAATTCTCATAAAATCACCACCGTCAACACGGTACAATATTCTAAATAACTGACAAACGTCAAATAGTCGAAGGACTAAATTAGAATATTCAAAACACAAAAAGGGGCAGGGGCTACATTCTACCCCCTTAAAAGAATTTCGCCCCTAAAATTCAACTACTTATCAGCACTAAATAGATGCGGATACTTCAGTTTCATCTGATCTTCGCGTTCCCACGTGAATTCAGGTCCACATTTCGAATTCCACCGAACCTTGACGATGTCAATTCTACTCCGCTTCAATTTCTTAACCTCTCGTTCCATGATTTCCACAGGCTCCTCCACGAAATTCAACTTAGAATCTACTTGGATCTCATCCAAGGGCACTTGCAGTGTTGGATCAACCAAACACTTCTTAAGGTTCGACACATGGAATGTGTCATGAACACCATTCGACTCCTTAGGCAAATCTAATCGAGAGGCCACTGGGCCTACCTTCTCAATAATCTCAAAAGCTCCAACAAACCTAGGGGCTAATTTCCTTTTATTCCCAAAGCGTACTACACCTTTCCAAGGCGACACTTTGAGCAAGACATATTCACCTACACTAAACTCTAAAGGCTTCCTCCTCTTATCAACATAACTTTTCTGACGGTCACGCGCAACCTTAAGTCTATCCTTAATCTGTGAGATCTTCTTAGTGGTCTCTTGCACTAACTCAGGTCCTATCAACTGACCCTATCTAATCTCAGCCCACATAATCGAGGAACGACACTTCCTACCATACAAAGCCTTAAACGACGCACATCTCACACTAGAATAATAACTATTGTTATACGAAAACTCAACTATTGGAAGATGAACATCCCAACTTCCCCCGAAGTCTATGACGCACGCTCTAAGCATGTCTTCTAAAGTCTGAATACTATGCTTACTCTGTCCATTGGTCTGAGGGTGGTAAGTCGTACTCATGTCTAAACGGGTTCCTAATGCCTCTTGCATTGACTGCCAAAACCTCGACGTGAACCGACTATCACGTTCAGATATGATCAAGATCAGCACACCATGCCTAGCAATAATCTAATTCAGGTACAACCTAGCCAATCTATCCATCTTATAATCCTTACACATAGGTAGAAAATGAGCACTTAGTCAATCGGTCCACAATAACCCAGATTGTGTCATGCCCACTACTAGTCCTAGGCAACTTAGTCATAAAATCCATTGCTATCCCTTCCCATTTTCATTCGGGAATCTTAGATTGCTGCAGCAAGCCAGACGACCGCTGATGTTCAGCCTTAACCTTCAAACAAGTCAAACACTTACTCACATACACAACTATGTCCTTCTTCATACCCGACCACCAATACCTATCTCTAAGGTCATAATACATCTTATCAGCTCCTGGGTATACATAGTACTTTGACTTATAGGATTCGTCTATTATCAGGGTTCTCACGTCCCCTTTCAAAGGGACCCATATTCGATCCAGGTAATACAAAGCTCCATCATTCCTAAGTTCAATCATCTCATCTAAACCTTTCTGCAATCTCGCAAACCCATCATACGCCTCCTTTTGAGCCGCTGGTATCCTATCCTTGATACTCGACTGAAGGGTCATATTCATAGCTCTAACTCTCTTAGGTTTCACTCTTTCCTTCATACTCAGTGCATCAGCTACTACGTTCGCCTTACCAAGGTGGTAGCGAATTTCACAGTCATAATCACTAAACAACTCTTACCAGCGACACTGTCGCATATTTAACTCTTTCTGACTAAAGATATGCTGGAGACTCTTATAATCCGTATATATGACACTCTTTGTCCCATACAAATAATGTCTCCAAATCTTAAGTGCAAACACAACTGCACCCAACTCCAAATCATGGGTGGTATAATTCTTTTCATGAATTTTCAACTGTCTAGATGCATAGGCTATCACCTTACCTCTCTGCATCAATACACAACCTAGTCTTAACCCAAACGCATCATAATATACTACAAAGTCTTCCGATCCATCAAGGAGAGCTAGAATAGGTGCATTACATAACTTATCCTTCAAAGTTTGAAATGCATTCTCCTGTTCCTCACCCCAATCGCAGGTCTTACTTTTTTGAGTCAAGACGGTAAGCAGCTTAGCTATCTTAGAAAAATATTCAATGAACCTACGGTAATACCCTGCTAATCCTAAGAATGAACGAACCTCAAACGGAGTTCTGGGGGCTTTCCAGTTCTTAACAGCTTCAATCTTACTAGGATCTACATGAATACCATCTCCATTAATCACATGTCCTAGAAACTGTACTTCTCGCAACCAGAATTCACACTTAGAAAACTTAGCATACAGTTTCTCTTTCTTGATCAATTCTAAGACTAATACTAGGTGCATTTCCTGCTCTTCCCAAGTCTTAGAATAAACCAAAATATCATCAATGAACACTATCACAAACTTGTCTAGATACGGCCTACACACTTGGTTCATTAGATCCATAAATACCGCTGGTGCGTTAGTCAAACCAAAAGGCATTACTATGAACTTAAAATGTCCATAACGAGTTCTGAACGCAGTCTTTGGAATGTCATCCTCATGCACTCTCAGCTGGTGGTATTCGGGCCTAAGGTCTATCTTAGAGAAGTACTATGATCCTTGAAGTTGGTCAAACATGTCATCTATCCTAGGGAGTGGATAACAGTTCTTAATAGTCAACTTGTTCAGTACTCTATAGCCAATACACATCCTGAAGGACCCATCCTTCTTCTCAACAAACAATACCGGTGCTCCTCAAGGCGATGAGCTTGGTCAAATGAAACTTTTGTCCTGGAGTTCCTTGAGTTGAACCGACAACTCTTCTAATTCAGAAGGTGCCAAACGATAGGGAGACTTTGCAACCGGCATCGCTCCAGGGACTAAATCAATCCGAAACTCGATTTCTTGAACAGGCGGCAATCCAGATAGATCATCCGGGAATACCTCAGGAAAATCTCTCACTACTACTATCTCTTCTTGCTTCTTCTCTTTACCATTATCACTCATCAACTGTCTCATATTTTTTTCCGGTTTTTCTCCTAATACTCTAAGCATCTTGCCATCTAGTAGTGGTATTCTCACTACTTTCTCATGACAAATTATCTCATCCTTATGGTCAGACAACCAATCCATTCCTATGATCACATCAAAACTCCCACTTCTAAAGGGTATCAAGTTAATGTCAAACACATGACCTTCTATTTCTAGTTTGCATCCTTTAATGACCTTATCGATTTCTACAAGATGGCCGCTAGCTATCTCAATCTCATAACTAAAACCTAAATCCCAGTCCTCTTATTTTCATCCTTCACATTTCTATCTCTACTTGGCTCTCTACCATTTCCTCTCTTCTCAGGGTTCTTCTTGATTGATCCATTCCTAATGGCTTCATCAATTAACACATCAGCCTTCAGTACAACACTCCGAATCGTTGTTGGCTCCATTGCTGTCACCATCCCATAGATCTGTGGAGCAATACCATACATGTACCTCTCAATCCTTTTGTTTTATGGGGTTACTAAACGAGGAACTAACCTAGCCAACTCATGGAACCTATCCGTATACGCCGCATGGCCAGCCCCGACCATGGCGTGATTCCATAACTTAGATTCCAACTTCTGCATCTCATTACTAGGAAAAAACTCTTCCCTCATCAATACCTTAAAGTTATCCCATGAAATACCTACAGCAACCTCTAGACCTAATGTGCGAATCTGAGAATTTCACCATCTTAAAGCCTTACCAACAAAAGAACCAACAATGTACTTCACTTTTTGGTTATCCCCACAACCACTCATATCCTGAACTAACTCTATCTTCTCTATCCAATGGGTATAAACTATATTACTTCCCTTACCATCATACTCCTTAGGATTACAAACTAAGAACTCCTTATACGAACAATCTCCTCGGTTTTTGTTCACCGACACATTCCTAACATTACCTTGAATGTCTTCATTGACAACATTTTACATTTCGGTTCCTATTATCTCCCTGATTGCTACCTTGGTTGCCTACTTGAGCTAAGATAGTGGGTAGCAAGTTCTGCAATTGCCGGGCAATGATCGTGGAGAAGTCGGGGACTCCATCCATACCCTCATTAACTTTAACACTTTGGTCATTTCCTTGACCCTCAGGTTCACCAGTTGGTTCAACATTTCTCCTCCTAGGCTCTCTCACTCTTCTACCTTCATTACCAGCTTGTCTACCCGTTCCCCCTCCTCGTGATGCGGCAGCAGGCCGACCAGCACTATGGGTCATCACCCTTGGCGGCATTATCCACATGAGGGAGAACATGGGCAAAGTTAGGTAGGTGGGACGGTCAACACCTATAGGGTAACTTAATATACTATATTATGCCTACTACGGTCCTAAGGTGTCAACACTGATTTGTGTGGACGATAATACTAAATATGCGTGAGTCGTGATACGTTTATAATTACGTTGGCCACCGCATTTATACCCGTATCATTTCCTTGTGCTTTTTGTTCTATGATCCTTAAAGTTACCAATAAGGTAATGAAAACAATACATTATGTCAACACAAATAAGTTGTAGTTAGGTAGTTAATTATCAAGAAAAATCATAAAAAGAGAAAAATCTTTGAAAATGGGAAATCGGGTGTTTTATAACTTGTGATCTCTTAACTCTCTCAACAAAAATCCTTGCTACTTTTCAAAGGTTTAGTTTGGGGAATTTTGAGGAATTTGGTTATAAGGCATGTGATATTGCGTGAGGACACACAATCGTTTAGTTTGGGGAATTTTGATAAGTGTAAAATACACATATCCGTTTGTACCTAAAATAACCCAATTAAACCCAAAACACAGTGAAAAATGGCAAAAATATACTTGTTTTTGTGTTCTGTGTGTGCAGGTACGGATATATGAAAAATCACATGAAAACCGTCAAAAACGGGCAAACAAGGACACAAGAACGGAAGAGTGAACAAAAGCCGGAAGCCAAAGCCAGAAAAAGTCAAATCTTCAGTCAACTCCTGGTCAATTCTCAGTCAACAAAAGTCAACCATAAAAAGACAAAAAAACCAAAATGTTTCAAAATAGCCCTTCAAGTTTCAAAAGTTGCAAAAATAGTCCCTTAAACCCTAAATGGGCCACACCCGGATCCAAAAGCCCAATCCCTTAGCCTAATATCCCTTTCATAAAACCACAGGGACCATTCTTGCTATTTCCTAAACTCTTTTTTACACTACACCTTTTATAAACAACCACAAGGACCATTTGTGTCATTCTCCTAAAGTTCAAACAGCTTTTACCTGCTTTTTAGTTAAAAAAAGCGCGAAGCCATGGTTACTATTCACCCGTCGTCCCCATCTTTACCCACAGTCACAATCAAAGGGCTTTTCCAAATTAAGGGGTGATTTAGACAATTCATGGGATCGTTAACAAGATGGCAGGGTCAAATTTGTAATATCAAGGGCTTTCATTTATCTACCCAAGCATCAAAGCCACGTGGAGGTTGAGAAAGCACAAAGGAATAGGGATTTTGCATTGGATTCACTCAGTAAACTAGCATAAGCTGTCACATCATGAGAATGATAGCTTGGCAATCCTTGAGCATCCAATAATTTTCTAAGAATTGTAGTACGTAGAATGTCATTTTATGTAAACCAATTTCTAGGGGGGGAGGCTTTTTAAAACAAAGCCTTTTAATGTGTTGGATACATCTCATAAATGTCAATTTTATGTATCCAAGCACATTTTATGAAATTAAAATGTGTAAACTTATAATGTCAATTATTAATATACATTGTTCATTAAGGCATCTCACTCCGTCTTCAACATTTTGTGGTGTCATATCAATTTTTCATTCCAATGTCAAGTTTTAATAAATATTGGTATCCCACATATACTGTTGAAGGGGAGCTATTGGAATCTGAATTCATGCAATATCGTGGTATAATTTCTCTCCCCATGGAATTTTTCATGTCAAATTTTAATCAATTGGTATTTCAAATACTAAGTGTTTTATATTTAAAATAAGGGGAGAAAATGTGATTAAAATACGTTATAGACGAATGTGATCTTTAAGACTCTAAGTACAACTCTTTCCTTCATGTGCTAAACAATTTCAAATCTCGGAGTACATGTGTAGGGGGAGTATTTGTTTGTATATTAGTTAGTTAGTTAGTTAGTACACCATAGTAGTTGGTGTAGCCCCAAGTTATAGGTTGGGGTAAATAGGAATCGTTTGAATGAAAAATGCGTTTTACAGATAATATTGAAAACGCAGCGGAATAATAAGAAAGCAATATTATCAAACAAGATTTCTTTATTCATACGTTTTCCTTATTACCCCAACTATAACTTGGGGTTACTAACTAACTATAATCTAACTATGGTGTACACACACACATACCTTTTACTATTCGACACTCATCAGTCGACTCTGCTATATATGTTTAAAACATATGTCTATGATCTATTTATATAGGGAGAGATCATAACTTACAAAGGAAGTAAATCAATAGATAAGGAAACTATTTAAATTACATTAAACCTCATTAAGATGTTTCCTAATCATTATCTTGTAGAATATTTGACCAAATCTTCATATTTCTCTACCAGCTTGTAGAGTTTCATAATGACGACTTTGATCCTTTTGTTTCATTCTGTTGCTCATTTGTATCATCAAATCAAGAATCCCAACAATCTTCCCCTATTTGATGATGACAAAACAAACAATGTTCTTGTACGAACTTTCCTTAGAGCTGAGAAAGTTGAGATCATGGATCTCCCTGAATGAAACAAAATCTTCCTTTGTAAAATGCTAACTGCTTCCCCTTAACTTAAGATCTCCTTGAACATGCCACCACATATAATAAGCTGCAAATCAATAAACCTGTAATCTTCTTCCCCTTTTTGTAATCATCTAATAGGGGTCTCCTGTAGATATGCAACTTGGATCATAACACACTACAAATCATATACCACACTACCAATCCATCCTTCTAATGACTCAAAATACCCTCCATGAAGCATAATAAGATAAATGACTCTGAGCAGTAGAAACACAAACTAGCAGTAGTAATAAATGACTAGTAGTAGTAACGAAACACTTCCCCTCAAGTGGTGCATGTAGATGGTTAAACATTTAATCAATAAGCTTCCCCTGAAACCAATATGTTTACCATCTCTTGAATCTCGAACTCTGTAGGCTCTATGTAGTGATCACTGATGAAGAAAACTGAGTATAACGAATTTGATGAAGAAGTAGAATCTCCCAAACTTGTGTCTTATGTCTTGCACTATCCACGTGACGTCGAACTTATAAATAAATCTATGAAATATAAGTAGACCGCAACCTCTTGACAAAAACCTCATCTTCTATGAGACACATACTAAGTGATAGCAAATGTGAGCATTGAGCACCATAAGAAAAATCACACACCTTTGCTAGATTTTGACAAGTCTTCGTCACACCATTGTAAGCACGAACAAGTTATCTTTAAAGTCAAAGTTCTGCTACAAACACGACTTTAAGATATGATAAGACACGCACCTGTGAAACTCAACTACAACATCAAATAAGTGATAATCAATTGTCTTCGTAATCACCTCTTCAATAAATCTCCAAAACGAGCCATAAAATCAATAATAATAAACTATTTGAAAAATAGTTCTATCCGAGATCTAAATCCATCCAAAAACCAAGTATTGTCCAATATCAGACAAAGCTAGCAGTACAAACTACCCATCTAGGATATAATAACATTGATTAATATAAAGCACAGCGGAATAACAATAAGAACATCAATGTTATGAACAAGGTTTTTCTATTCATATGATTTCCCTATTTCCCCAACTATAACTTGGGGCTACACCAACTACTATGGTGTACTATTCGACTCTCATCTGTCGACTATGCTATCTATCTATCTAGACTCTCAGTGGGAGAGTTCTATGTATCCATGGATCTATGGATTGATGTCTAAAACTAATCAACTAATACCCTTTATATAGAGGGTTTACAAGACTTAACCTAGAAGATAATAACAAGAATATCTTTTAAACTCTTAACAATATCTTCTATAATGTTTATCTTCTTTAGAAGATCTTCAGAATCTTCTGCTCTTTGAAGTTTTCCTTCTTTGTCTTGTAGGTCCTTCATCTTTCATATGTTTTGTCTTATCAACTCAAATATAATTCCCAACACAACTTTAACTTAGGATTGAGTCACAACTCAATCCAGACTCTCTCTTCTCTCGTTTTCTATCTCTCTTTAAAATTGTAAACCCTAATTTGAGATCATTTTGATTTTGTTAATAAAGTAGCAGTTTGTAATATAACTATTATCAGTTAGAGAATAGATCCATACCTGATTAGTAGTGGTGGATTTGATTGATTGTGGTTAGCTGATTGAGATAGTTTTTTTTATCATCAAATTAAGATTTGATTTGTTATAAAACTGCTTTGATTGTGGTTTTCTACACTAACTCTAGACCCATTTAAAGTGTTTCAACTTTAATGTAAAAGCTAACCCGCTTCATTTTACAATCCTTGGAAACAAAACATGATACGAACTACACAATACAACAATCGAGTCCATCAGAGAGGACATTTTGTGACCTTCGGAGAGGACTTGTCCTCAGCAAATTTTTTTCCCGAGGACATGTCATCTTCGTACTGTCCACGGGAACCCATGGTCGGGAACCACATCATGACGAGTTTTACAGACGCCCGAGTTGGACCCACTCATTTTCTGTCAAAGATTATCAAATGTTTGATCCAAAGTTTTGGCGAGGACGAGTCCTTGCTGTCATTTTTTTCTATTTAATCTATTTAATAATTTATTATCAAATTAAATAATCATTTTATATTATTTATTAATTTTTTAATATTTATATATGGTCAACGAAGTCACTCAAACTATTTGGTGGGGACATGTCCTCGCCAAATAGTTATATACAACATCCTGGAAACCTGTAAATTTTGAGAAAAAATCTACCTGTAAACAACCAAAACTAACATAACAATTCAGAAAACAACTTATAACGGCTAAAACACATATAGATAAACGCTAAAACACCTCCAAATAGTCAAGAAGTATAAAACGGGTGTTCAAAGTTTACAAACCTAGTTTCCATCATACAAAAGTTGCAATGTCCGCAAGCTACAAGTTGCCAAAATCGTACATAGCATGTTCAAAGTCTACAATACTAACATACGTGTTCGCTAACATAGTTCAATGACTAAAGTCACACAAAATACCCTAAAACGCATACTTATACTAGTGCCCCTCGCCATCCCGTTGCCACACCCCGCTCTGCCATTCTTACTACCACTCCTTCCCTCGCCATTCGCGATGCCACTCTCGCTGCCCTCGCTAATCTTGCTAGTAGAAGAAATCTGACTCGTTAACTAGGCCCATTGGGGTTACTCCTTAATATGGCGAACACTTTGTTGAGCTCTCGCCGCGTTGCTCGAGACTTTCTTATAGCTACAGCAACCTGCTTGTCTCTCGACCTTAGCATCTCATCAATCTTGGGTTGCATATACGTACGTCGAGGATGTGAGCCGAACACCATTGAACTGCCCGATCCAACTAACATCCTACCCCTCCCAGCTATATGTCCTCGATGTATACCCTTTGTCACCATAGCGAGTATCTCTTCTATGATGTACGCTACCTCGGGTAGGCGTATTTGCACCTAAATCCCACAGCCTAATCATTTCTTCCTATGTAAAATACAAAAAAAATTAAAAAAATTAACATAATAGTCGGGTTACTACATTATGTTTTTTACATATATATAAAATGAAACAAATTAAAAATGACACATCAAACACCATGTATAAAATGAACTATATGTAAAATAATTATAATGTGACTTATGCATTGATGTCTCATGAAGTCCAATGAATGGGATCCATGACGACTGAAGATCTTGTTATGATACTTGTTATGGTCATTCACGGTGGCTCGGTGCATGTTCTATGGATCGAGTTAAAACTTAATCTGCTCATTGATGCATGTTTTGTTTGCAATTACCAAGTTTTAATTTTATAAAACTTGTTTACCTAAGGGTCAATAAATGCACTAACGGGAAGAGAACCCGATCATGTATAGTGTATGATTGGTAAATTCGAGGTCGTCTCAAGAGCTAATTGTGAGTTATTAATTTGAATTGAAAAAGAAGTTGAATTAATTTTAGGAAATGCAAGTAAAATAAATGCTAAAAATAAATTAGAGATTGAATCAAGGGAGAGAAATGTATTATCCTAGCTATTTCTTTACTGATGCGCTTATGATCTTTACTAATACAATGTTTAATTACTGTTTATTCAGGTGGTTCTAAATGCACTAAGTCCGATTTGTAGTCGTGACCTAGCCTATAATTCCTATAATATCAACCCCGTTGGTCATCGTAGTCGGGTATCTGGTTCATAGTGGTTAAGCTCCTAACTATCCTAAAGACCTGTCGAAGTGTCGACATTCCTACTACTTGACACTAAACCCTCCTAGAAGGATTTTTCGCGCTTTATAAGTGCCTAATCTAATGTAGGCGGTAATACGTCAATCCTTTACACTAAGAGCGGAGGCAACCCGATTCATAGTATCCAAATAAACTATCTTTTGACTTGGTCAGCTTACCAAATAGCTTAAAGGGATCTACACTAGCCTCAACACTACCAAAATGCGAGGATCAAACAATAGGCATATAGGAGATCCTAAATAAACGATAATTAAACCATGGAAAAAAACATAATTACAACAATAAATACATAACTAGGCTAGTGATGCGGGTGTCGTATCGGACTCTCTCGCGAGAAGTTTTACAACTCCCTAGGCAGTGCACCTAATCGTTGTAGTGTAGTATAGGCAAGACTCGGGGTTGCTTATCGTTCTGCTCAAAGAATAGGTTGGGAAGGTCTAACCACAATCTAACTAAATTCTAAGGGTTGAAGGAAGATTCTTTTTGTATTTTTACATTTTATAGAAAGCAAGTAAATCTATGGTTTGAGGGGTTGGTTTGATTAACTAATAATTAAACTAATTATAAATCTAATCTACTGGTGGAAACTTTATGATAGGGAAAGCTGTATTTACCTAATCATGCATTACTATCTGACTGCTTCTCCTAAATCTGTTGATTTGTCACCCTTGTGATGGTCTGTGTAGGTATTTCCTAAAGTATGGACAAATTACACGAAAATGCCACCTACGCAATAGACTCCCAGAGCAACGCACTGAGTATGAAGACTATTATCAGGCCCCTAGGATACCTATTGAATGCATGTGAAATAACCTAAGAGGGATCAACCAGCACTACTACAAAAAAATCCATAGAAACTGGTCAAAATAGCCCATAAAAAGTGGTTTTGGAACCACTCTCCTAGAGGGGGTATCTCCATGATCGAAACATATGAAAACCGGTTATGCAACCAGTCTCTATTAGAACAATCGACACCGGTTCTCTCCCTAAGAATTGGTCTCTATATTAAAATAAACACACATGTTTTATTGGAAATGGACACTTGTTCTCCCGCAACATGTCTTTATAAAAACATCCAACCTGTCTTTATATAGAGTAAAAAGATATGTTTTTATCTCAAAACCTGTCTTTTTTAATCTATTTTTAAAAAAAAAATTGGAATTCTTTAATAAATTCCAAAACTTACAAATTTAACCCACCAAAATAAGGAAATATAAATACCACAAATATATTCAAATTAGAGCAGTAGAAACAAAATATATTCAAATTAGACCAGAAATGTTGAATTCAACAAAGTAAATTAAGACAATACTTCAATTCAGCTAAACATAAAGAAAATCACTAGAATTCAACATAACTATCTAGGATTAATCACGCCACAATATAAACCATGCGCCTATGATCGCGTTCAACTCTTTGTCCCACAAATCTTTCTTTACTTTAACACAATTGTCACTGGATCTACATCTCTTGTTATCTTCAGTTTCTTGTTTTTCATATCCATTGTTATTGAATCAACGCTTGTCATGAGTAAATCATGTTAGATACAAAACCTCCTTAAGAAATTAAGATCTAGGTCCTATTTAAAATAAAAATCATGATGACCCACATGTTAAAAAGTAAATAAACTGAATAAATTTGCTACATCTTGTGGTTACCTATAAGACTTGATACGTGTATCACAGCTCTTTGCCTGATTTTGTCATCTAAAAAGTCCAACTTCAACAACTTTTTACAAAAGATTAAAGAAATATATAAGATTTCAAGAAATTATATACTAATATATCATAAGTTCATAATAAGTGTATACTTTGTTTTACCTTCATGTTGTTCTTTTATGTTTTGAAGTAATGGAAATCTGTTTGGGAGTTATAAAAAATGTTGCACGCTTTTGAGCTTTCTGAGAGAAGCATAATATGCTGAAAGCTATACACAGGAATTAAATTTTCAGCACGACAAACGTTTTCCCTTGGCAACTTCATTCAGCAATGCAAGGGTCTCTACGAAACATGGTTATTGTTATTTTTAGCATAAACTTTCAAGCTATAAAGCACCAAAAAGAACCATACATAATATGGATAATTTGTCTTCTATTCATGTCACTGATTATAGAATACATAATGGGTCATAGTTATCTTATAATTATACCAAAATCTGAATGATTCCAAAATTTAGACATAAGAGTTAACTGTTGATAACTGGTGTCACATATAATTTGATGCCCTCATCTTCTACCTTTATGAGTTATCTGAATCTATCTACACTTCTCATGTTACATTGACCTGTGGCTCTATATAGGATGGCGTTTTCATGAACTTTCCAATTAGCAGCACTTTTTTCAACTCGATCTAAATTAGCGTCCTAAAGGGCTATTTGGTTTAGATTATTACAGATGTGAAATTCAAAGGGATGTCGCACAAAACTATTTTTTAGCTTCTATTAAGTTACCAAAAACCTCTTAATAAGTATTTGGGCAAGCCTGTCATATATTGAGATTGAAAAAAGACACTAAGCACTTCAAATAAGTTCAGCCAAACACTCCCTAATTAATCTTGCAAGGATACATGAAACACAATAAAGATATGGAAATATGGTACGGGTTGACATGTCCTAGTCGACCTGAAGCGAAAACATTATTCCTAGTCCAAATACAATGTCAAATCCTACATACAAAATAAACATGACATGTGCTCAGTTTCCTTAACCTGATACACCTGTACAATGTGTTTAATAAAATGGCTCTCTCTGGTCAACATGTTATGTATCACTTTCAACCCGTATGACCTTAACCTAAACCGCAGAAGAATCATTGGTCTACCACCCGTTTGACGTACTTCACTCTTTTTTTTCTCTTGAGAAACCAAACATAAAACATGATCAAAGATGTTTAAACTACACTGACTACAATAACAATTAATCAAATTTTATGAAAGACATATGCTCGAAAAATAAGTAACTCAATAGTTACCCATTTCATGTGAACTAAAAATTCATTATAATTTTGTTTAGGGTGTAGATGTGCATCATGGGCTCATTGTGTCTCTGCCTCTAACAAAAATATAGATCTTCTGCAGTCAAAGAAATCAAAGTAGAAATTTACGCAAAGCCCCCGAACCAAAACCCGCATAATATATTCATTGAGGCAGTTAAGTTACTTATAAAAGAATGATACATTTTTGCATCAAGAGAAGCATTAAACTTACAATTTGAACTTCGCTACCATGGTGTACAGCAGCATGTCTACAACGACGAATGAGCTTCAACGAAGGATCGTCGATTTGGCTCTTGCTATTGCTTCAAGAAGTTACCATGCCATGTCTGTCTAACCAAACTCCAGCAGCAGTGTCCAAGACTGTATATGTAAAGGATGTTGCATTAGATATACGCTTTTCTTCACCGAGATGATTAAATTCATGTTTTTTTACAGCAACAATCCAAAAAAATTAACCTGCTATTGCTCCTTCACCATCTACTTCTCATCCTCCCTCGAGAACACCTTCTGTAACATGCAATCTAGCGCCAACAAAGACCTGATGACCAAAAATAATTTTCTTTTTCAGGAGTTGGAATATAAATTAGGGTATGACATTAAAGACCTGGGGCATATAAACCATAACAACTCAAAAATCAAAGACAGTGGGGAAGAACTCTTCCTGATAACAAAAGGAAAAAAACGCAAGCATAATTGCCTGCACGTTCATTACCGGTGCCTGTTATGACCATTCGAGTTATATTTTTTAAAACTAACGGGTCAAATGGGTAACATTTGTGAGCGTATTTGAAATATGGGTTGCCAATTGCAAACCGAACCTGCCCATTTGACATGTAACAACCCCCAAAATCAGGTAGCAGCGGAATAGTATCATTGGGGTGCTACTTCAAGTACAACAAACCTCATCAATATTTACTCGGAATTCATAGATTTAAGGAAAGAACAAATAATTGATTGGAGGCCAGCCAATTGCAAACCGAACTTGCCCATTTGACACCTTTAAATTTCACAGCTTTAATTTCATGGCGTAAGGTGATGGGGTGCGGGTGTTAGGTAGATTAACTTTTAGAAGAATGCATTTCATTAAAAAAATATTACTTACCGCGGCATGTTGGTACCTTGGTGAAGGTGAAACTCCAGGTGCGAGTGTCCATGAATCGGTTGCGGGTCTGGTCTTTCTTTATTTCATGGTACGAAGGCTTCACACGTGTAAAAAGAGTAAAAGCGGTCAAGTTATGTTGTAAACGTGTACCTGATGCTCCAGCATGACGTATAAGTCTGATTCATCTTATCTATAAAATTAAAAAAAGATGTTACATTAATTTTTAAATATCAGCAACTTAATATTGAACGACAATAGCCAAATGCCTTTTATGGTACGGGGAAGAAAATACAATTTACAATTCTATTACCTTATCAACTGGCACCAATTCAGATGAGATGCTTATAGTAAAAAAGACTTCAATTTGTATCCCAGCATGAAGTGGCAATGCAGCAACCTCTGCTGGTATGTTGAGCACGCAGGAGCCGGTGCAGAAGGGAAATATGCAAGACACGGTTTTTGGCACAGATCTCATTAAATTTTTTGAACTCCTTTAAATCAGCCAACCTGAAACCACATAAGCGTAGTGGTTAGACGTGTTTATGTTGTTCTAAAGCTGTGACTATAAGACAATCATTGGTTCAAATGTTTTTTGAATCCTGATTATTTAAGAAACAAATAAATGATGTATATAACATGTGCAAGCATCCTTGTGATTCGATGGGTTCATTGTCGTGAACATAGTACTTCCGGTCTATAGCTGTATATGGTTGTAGGTGGCAGATTCGGCCAATTTACTTATCAATAGGTTCATTTGGGTTGTTTTGTGTATCTGCATCTCAATTGGGTTGCAAAAAACTAATGAAAAAGTGGTAATGGGTTAAATGGGTTGTAAATCGCTCAAGTGTAAAAGGTTGGGTCAATTATAAACTTGACCCATTACCACACAACCCTCATATCTGCAAGGGTACTAAGCTGTTGGAAGGCTGTTAAAATAAGCCAATCCAAACACCCCTTAATCACCTCAATCTTTCCCAAAATCGTATCATACATAAAAACAGCAAACCTAGAGCAAAACAAAATTCAAATGGAAAGTGCTTATTCAAGGTTACAAAATTTCATGGATGGGTGTTTGGGATTGCTTAACATACCTGATGATGGTCTTCGTAGTTACATATCTAATTAACACCAATAAAGTTAAAAACCCACACCACAAACAATCGAAACCATCAACCAGCCTTTAATTTTAGCCAATTCCATGGGTATTTGAAGGAACAAGAGGATGAAGCACAAACGTTTAGAATGCTTAAAGACTTAAAGAGGTTAAAGATCAATCGGTCCCTTATCCGTGCAGTCAAAAGAATGCCAGAATACCTTAAGTATGTAAAAGATATGTTTACAATAAGAAACCAATCATGGAGAAGGACGTGGTAACGCTCAATGATAGATACATGGCAGTTTTACAAAGTCAGCCACTTCCAAAGGAAAATGACCCAGGGAGTTTTACTCTTCCTTGTCTTATAAATAAATATAAGATTGGGAGTGCTTTGGCCGATCTTGGAGCCGATATTGATGTTATGCCAATTTTTATGTTCAAAAAAACTACAAATAGAAAATCATCAACCAACTAATATGATGGTTGAAATGGCCGATATGACTAAGAAAGCTCCTAACAAAATTATAAAAAATGTACTAGTGCAAATTGACAAGTTTATATTTCCAGCAGACTTTGTTATAATCGATATGGTAGAAGACCCTGATGTACCTTTGATTTTAGGGAGACCTCTTCTAGAAACTACTCAGGCGCATATAGACATTTTTAACAGGCAGATTTCACTTGGGGTGGGGTAAGAAAGAGTTTCTTTCGAAATAACTGAACCTATTGATGACCCTTACTTAAGTTACGAATTTGTTTGTATGATTGAATGTTCTAGAAAATCTCATAAAGAAGAGCTCGAGTTGCTTCCAGCCAATGACCCTCAATCATTTTTTTACAAAGATGAAAGAGCAATCATGTATTGTAAATACAAATGAAACATTCTAACCCTTTATTCAATAGGTGAATCCCTTACCAGTAACAAGCCAATAATCAAAGTCTTCAATCAAAATGGGTAAGAAAAGGGGGGAAATTACATCACCTCCAAGGTATGATTCTAACTTATCATTTTTCGACCCTAAAGATAATTTACGCACCCTGATGTTTATTATTGCTTTCCCCCATACTTTAATTCAAGTAAGGGGATATATACCTCTGTTCTTTTTAAATAAGGGGTGGAGTCAAGCTCGTGACTAGAACAAAAACAAGCGCTTCGTGGGAGGCACCCCATTCTTATCCTTGTAATTATGTTTTGCTTAATTTAAATTTTGCATTTAGTTGGTCTTGTATGTTTCTAACTAGGTTTTGCAGGGTCTCTATTCAAGGGAATGTAATTCGAGGTCTCCATGACTCGTTTTATGTGATAAAGTGGTTGCTGAAATACATCAAGTTACGGTGTAACTATAATGGTTACGACGTAATTAAGATTGTTACGGCGTAATGTTTCATATGATTACGCCTTAACAGGATCTAATAATTTTTTATTTTTACAAACCACATTACGACGTAACTTATTCAATGGTTACGCCATAATCAATTACTGATAATCATAAAAGGTTTGAATTTTTTCCAAAAATTATGTATATTGGTAAATGGACTTTATGGGTATGTTCTCTGGAAACCCTCACGAGACTTCACTCGTCTACTCGGGCCACTAAGTGGTTTAAAAGGCTTGTTGCATACGCTAAATAAAACCGTGATTCCTACAAAAGTGAGTTAGGATTGTATTTCTGTACAATTTATTGTCTTTCTTTTAGCTAGATTTATGCTTTTGGTATTAGTTTTCTTGTAGCTATTACATGATGATGCATATGGAGGGGTGCTTGGTTAATTATTGGCTACAGGAACGCATTTCAAATCCGAATTAGTTAGATACCATGCCGAAGATGATGATGGGATATTTGTGATTGTGGATGTTGCTCGAAGAAGCAAACTTGAAGCATGGATTAGAGCATGTTGTCACTTTCGAGCCAAATTTAAGGAAGTTTTTTTATTCTAATTCTACTCTTTTCTTTTTATTTCATTTTTTTAATGTACAATAAAAACACTGTACATAACAAATGGGGGGATGGGAGTAGAATTATATCTTGACTAATATTTACCTTTGATTTTCTAGTTTTCTTTAAAGAATTGTGCCAATTTTAAAATTTTTTACATGTTTTTCTTATCTAAACTAGAATTAATCTTTGTCGAATGCACATTTACCCTATATTTCTATTGGTGAGGTTTTAGCCTGATGATCCATTTTAATCCATATTACAAAACTCCACCAAAATATTAAGTGTGTCAGTAGTATTGTAGACTTTAGAACTTGGCATGTACATCATTTCGAGACCTAACTGATTAGCATGAATGAATTGTTCGAGAAGGCAACATTTAGAAATTCACCCAAATAAGCCCATATGTGTGTATTTATCGACTTGTTACACTAACTTGTTGACCTCTCATGATAAAACCCTTTTGTTTCACTCATTATTAGTGCAAGATACCCCTAGATCATCCTTGTTGAGCCAATCTGTGTTTTCACCATTATTATATGTTTCATTACACCATCTCGCCTTAGCCAACCCTGTATTCTATATTTATCTTCGTGATTGATGTTTCTGGATACCTAAGTCCAGGGTTCAGGAAAATGGTTCGAAGATTGGCATTTACTTTGATGATATATCATTGTGATCATCTAAGACTCCCCGGTATTATCACTTTCGATATTGTTTATCTCAAGTGGGGGGATATATTATATGTGATGTACATGAGTATTGTAAAAAAAGGTGGTGCAACTATAAGCCATATAGTGATATAACTTCTGATCTTAGTTACGTGTTAATAAATCAACTAAGTAAAATGTGGTACAACTATAAGCCACCTAGTAATTTTAGGGATGGTGCAACTATAAGCCATCCGATGTATAAAGGTGGAGCAACTATAAGCCACCTAGTAAAGAATAGGTTAGCATGCTCTTCAAGATCTCATTATTAGCTAACCCATTATGATGATATGATCAGATTTTCGCACTTAAAGACTTGGACTATGAATGGACAGTAACCGGTTATGGATACCTTAGATTATATAGGACTATTTGTATTCTGTTTCTATCTTAAAATCAATTAAATGTGTATCTCATGTCTATCCTTACCCTACTAGTTGAGAGTTGAGTGAATTTGATCCCCTTTTCGTGAGGTGTCACACTTTGATAGTAATCGACATAGCGATTCTTTTCTAGATTCATAATTCTCTAAAGTTAAATGAAGAATCTTATTTATGGGTTTTTCTAACAATCTACTCGAGGCAAGTAAGAGTCAAGTGGGGAATATTTGCGATAACAATCAAAATATTTGATACTTTTTAGTATCAATTTTCCCCTAAAAATACTTGCAATTATCCTAGAAACATATGAACTTGATACATTTACTATTGTTTTGCTGTTTTCAGGTAAAATGCAAGTAAGTAGCAAGAAATACAAGAATTGGACAATAAACAAGTCATTGGAACAAAATGACATGATTAACGGATACTTCTACAAATGAATAATATATAATAAGCTATCCGCTTATGATTTGGAGTTACTATAAAAGGAAACGAAGCCGAAATGCTCCTGTGATACTTTGTGAAATATGCTCTAGAATTTTAACCATAAATTCTTCATACTAACTCATTTGAAGTTGATTCAAGCAGCCATCAAAAGAGAAAAGTGATATCTATAACTTTCATTTTTTGGTTTAGAGCCGGATCACAACTAACGAGCCACAAGATTGCAATTACTACAATTGTGCTAAAGATTTTACGTTGTAACCTCACAAATAGTATACACCATAAACTTTCCACGTCATGGTTACATCATAACCTAACAAATCAGTTACGCCATAAAGTCCATTTTACCTATATTTTGGAATGTCAATATCAGCAAGGTAACAACGTAACCTTATGTGTTAGGAATAAATCTTCTTAAGTTAGTACTTTCTAGTAGTTTTGAATAGTACTGGCTAGAAAAACTAACATACTAACTGAGTTAGTACTGCCAGTAACTCTAAATACTATTACTCGCGAGGGATGTTTTTGTACGGCAAACAAAAGTTAATCTGCCAAGCTGAAGTATAATACAAAGATACGTGTTCATAGAAGTTGTTTATGGAATATATGCTATATTCTATGTATGGATATGTATAAATTTAGAATATAGAAGATCTTAATAGATTTGTATCTTGTAAAGGACTCCTTGTGTGTATAAAAGGAGGTCCTAGGTCATTGAGATAGAAAGAGTTATACGATTAGTTTTCTTGTCGATTTTGTAAGGCTTCAAGGTTGTAAACCCTAGTACTAGCTAAGAGTACTCGTATTATTAATCTAATAATATTGAAGCATTTTGTTTTATCTTTGTTCATATACGATTACTATTACATTTATAATACTTCTAGAGTATTAAAGTGTAGATTCTGCATACACTTTAATATACAAACAAAGTCTTTATACTTGTTATTTTGGATTTATCCAAGGTAACATAATCTTTACAAGCTAAAGAATCGATCTAGATCTGGGATCAACAAGTGGTATCAGAGCTTGTGCTTTGAGAAACTTTGATATAGAAGACATGGAGTTCGAAACTACATCATCAAGTACTACTGCTTGTGGGTGAGTATAAGATGTGGATAATTCGAATCAAGCAGTACTTACAGATACAGGATTATGCTCTATGGAAGGTCATAGAGAATGGGAATTCATGCACTCCTGTACCATAAACAACTACAAAGAATGGTACCATAACCACCAAGTTGTTTGTTTCTGCTACTGCTGAAGAAAAATCATGCAAGAAGAATGATGTCAAGGCCAGAAGTTTGTTACTTATGGCACTACCCAATGAACATCAACTTACATTCAGTCAGTACCTAGATGCCAAAACTATGTTTGCTACTATTGAAGCTAGATTTAAAGGAAATGCAGCCACCAAGAAAACTCAAAAGGCATTATTAAAGCAACAGTATGAAAACTTTAATGCTTTAAGTTATGAGTCTCTTGACTCAATCTTCAACAGGCTCCAACAAATTGTTAGCAGACTAGCAATTCTGGGAGTGCCAATTACTCAAGAAGAACTGAACTCTAAATTCCTAAGAAGTTTATCACCTGAATGGAATACTCATGTGGTAGTTTGGATAAATAAGGATGAAATTGAAACAATAAGCGTCGATGACTTGTACAACAACTTCAAAATTGTTGAACAAGATGTAAAGAAGTCTGTTGGAACAAGCAATGGTAATTTAAACATGGCTTTTATGTCTACTCCAAGTACTAGCAGTACAATTGATGTTAGTACTGGTAATACAGTTAGTACTGGTAACACTAATGTTAATACTGTTATTACTCAAACTAGTGATGCTAGTATTAGTGATAATACTGTGTATGCTTTCCTAGTTGAACATCCCAATGGTTCTAAACTCCCACATCAGGACTTAGAACAACTACAAGAAGATGATCTGGAAGCTATGGACTTGAAGTGGCAATTGTCCTTATTAAGCAATCATCCTTATTAAATTGGGACACTTTGCCAGGGAGTATAGATTACAAAGGAACAAGGATGGGCAGTTTAGATATCAAGACAACACAAAGAAGATCTTCATCAGTGGGAATGATATTGTAGGATTTGATAAGACAAAGGTTGAGTGTTTCAATTGTCATAAATTGGGACACTTTTCCAGGGAGTGTAGATTACAAAGGAACAAGGATGGGCAGTTTAGATATCAAGACAACACAAAGAAGCAAGAAAGCAATGAAGAATCTTCTTTAAAGGCTATGTTGGCACTCATGGCATTTTCAGACTCTGAGGTACCTAATGATAAATCTTGTTCTAAAATTTGTCTAAAAAACTATGAAAATCTTAAGAAACAATGTGATGAATTACTTGTTAAACTCAATAAAACTGAATTTAAAGCAAGTACATATAAGAGAGGTTTAGATACACTAGAAGCACAACTTGTCACTTATAGGAAGAATGAGGTTCTTTTTAGTGAAGAAGTTGCAGCCCTTAAGAGAGAAATTACTTGCAAAGAATATAAGTTTAATGAGCTTAAAAGTGAGTTTGAAAAGGTTAAATAAGAGAAAGAGGGAATTGACTTTAAAATTCAAAAATTTGATGATGCTTCAAAATGTCTAGACAAGATGTTAGGGAGTCAAATAACTGACAAAAGCAAAAAGGGATTAGGATACTCTGCTATTCCACCACCTCACCCTTTAATCTATAATGCCCCTACCAGACTTGATTTGTCCTATTCTGGTCTAGATGAGTTTAAGGAACCTGAATTTCAAGGTTATGGCCCTAGGAATGATATACAAGAGTCAAAAACTTGTGATGACCAAAAGTCAGATAGTTCTGAGGAGAACACTGATGACTCTTTGGAAAAGGAACAAGTTTTAGAAGATGATACTAGTTCTGATGATTCTCCAATTAAGCCTGATAATAAAACTGTTTTTTCATACTGATAAAAAGGAAGAAATTTCTAAACCAAAGAATGATGAAAAACCAGTTAGAATTCAGTAAGGTATGCAGAGATGTATAGATCTCAAAGACCAAGGGGAAATCAAAGAAGTTGGAATGGTATGAAGTCTAATCAGTTAGGAAGAGAGTTTGTTATGTATAACAAAGCATGTTATGGTTATGGAAGTTTTAGTCACATTGAGAAACACTGTCCTGACCATCAAAGAAAAAGGAGAGTTTCAGGGAATAATTACAATAGGGTGGATTATGACTATTATGCTAAAACCTCACACCCAAGTTCCCACAGAACTATGACTCCAAGAGCAGTATTACTGAAAACTGCCCCACCCCACTTAATACTGCTAGGTCTGTTTATACTGCTCACTCCAAACCAAGAGTTCATTGTGCACGACCAATGTTACATCTTACTAAACAAGCATAGTCAACTTTTCAAAACCCTCTTTACACCAAAACAGAACTAACTAACAAATATTTTCATCAAAGAGTTAATACTGTTAAGCCTAGAGTAGTTAATACTGCTAGACCAAAAACAATATCATTTAATACTGTTAGGGGATATGGGGATAGTGTTGTTAAGACCTCAGCATGTTGGGTTTGTAGACCTACCAGACCTAATGGTGTATCACTTGTGTTCAAGAGACAAAACTACATTGATGCACAGGGCAGATCCAAGTCAGTAATGGCTTGGGTCCCCAAAGAAAACTAATTTCTTTATATTCATGTGCATGGCAATCCAACAACTGATGAAAAAGGATTTGTAGATAGTGGTTGCTCAAGGCACATGACAGGTAACATAGCACATCTCTCAGATTTTCAAGAATTTGATGGAGGTTATGTTACCTTTAGGGGAGGAGCATATGGTAGAAGAATAACTGGTAAAGGTACACTTAAAACAAACAACATTGATTTTGAAGATGTATATTTTATCAGTGAGTTAAAGTTTAGTCTTTAGTGTCTCACAAATGTATGACAAAAAGAACTATGTTCTTTTTACTGAATCTAAATGTCTTGTCTTATCTCCTGATTTTAAGTTGCCTGATGAAAATCAGATACTTCTTAGAATTCCTAGAAAAGACAATATGTACACTTTTGATATGAAGAGCATTGTTCCTAATGAAGGTTTAACTTGTCTTGTTGCTAAAGCTACATTAGATGAATCAATGTTATGGCACAGAAGGCTTGGTCATATAAATTTTAAGAATATTAATAAGCTTGCAAAAGAAAACCTTGTGAGAGGCTTTCCTTTCAGACGTTTTGAAAATGACCAAACTTGTGTTGCTTGTCTTAAAGGTAAGCAACACAGAGCTTCTTGTAAGTCTAAAGAACTGAATCCCATTACTAAGCCCTTGTTTATGCTACATATTGATTTGTTTGCTCCTACTTTTGTAAGTAGCTTAATGCATAAGAAGTATTGCTTTGTAGTCATTGATGATTATAGTAGATTTACATGGGTTTTCTTCTTAAGAACTAAGGATGAAACAGCTGAGATCCTTAAGAACTTTATCATTCAAATAGAAAACTAGTAGAACAGAAAGTTAAAATAATCAGAAGTGATAATGGGATAGTGTTTAAGAATAGAGTGATGGGTGATTGTTGCAAAGAGAAAGGTATTAAGAGAGAGTATAGTGTTACTAGGACTCCTCTGCAAAATCTGAAAAGAAAAATAGGACATTAGTTGAGGCTGCTAGAACTATGCTAGCTGATTCTAAGTTACCCACCACTTTTTGGGCAGAAGCAGTTGCAACTGCTTGCTATGTACAAAATAGGGTCTTAGTAGTCAAACCTCACAACAACACACCATATGAGCTTTTTAGAGGAATTAAACCAACTTTAAACTTTATGAAACAATTTGGATGTCATGTTACTATACTCAATACCTTAGATCACTTAGGCAAGTTTGATGGAAAAGGTGATGAAGGTTTCTTTGTTGGCTATTCTTTAAGTAGTAAAGCTCATAGAGTATACAATACTAGAACCAGAAGGGTTGAAGAAAACTTGCATATTGGGTTTTTAGAGAATAAGCCTATGGTAGAAGGAAATGGTCCAAAGTGGCTATTTGACATTGAGTCTCTAACCCAATCTATGAATTATGTACCAGTTGTTACAAGTACACCCACTAATGAATCTGCAGGTACATAAGAAAATCTCAATGCATGTACATTTACAGGGGATGATGGAACTAGTCAAGATGGGATTGTGATGCCAATTTGGAAAGATCCTTCATATTATGAGACTACTTCTATGAGTGAGAAGACTGATGCACCAGAATCCTCCAATGCTGCTGAACTAAGAAATGGTGAAAAGAGCAAAGAAGACAAGCAAGATGATCAAATCATTGAAACTCGAACTGATAGGAATCATGGAAAGTGGATTGCTGAAGGTGTATCAAATGACAGTGAACAAGAGAATGAAGTCAGACCTAAATGCAGTACACCAAATCTTAATACTGTTGGACCAAATGTTAGTACTACTAACCCAAATGTTAGTACTGGTGGTGTACATTTTAATACTGTCAGTCCAACAGTTATTACTAGAAGGCCTTATCAACCTTCTACTGCATTACACTTATTCTCATTAGGGGAAGACTCTACACCTGAAGCTTCAAATGCTAATCTTAATGGTGAAGAGACAGAGATAGATATGAGCAATCTTAATCTATCATATCAAGTTCCTACCACTCTACAAACAAGAATCAACAAAGACCATTCACTTGAACTTGTAATTGGTGATATACAAGTTGGTGTACAGACAAGAGGAATGACCAAGAATATAAAGGAACAAGCACTAATTACTGCTGCTTATGAAAGGAAACCTCATAAAGACCTCAATGAATGTATGTTCTTCTGTTTCCTCTCTCAGGAAGAACCCAAGAGAGTTACTAAAGCTTTAAGTGACTCTTTATGGCTAGAAGCAATGCAAGAAGAGCTTATGCAGTTCAAACTTTAAAAGGTATGGATTCTTGTAGATCTACCTAAGGCAAAAAGAGCCACTGGTACAAAGTGGATATTCAAAAATAAGAAAGATGAAAGAGGCATAATTATCAAGAACAAAGTAAGGCTAGTTGCTCAGGGACACACTCAAGAGGAAGGAATAGATTATGATGATGTATTTGCCCCTGTTGCAAGGATTGAAGCCATAAGATTATTCTTAGCTTATGCTTCATTTATGGGAATAACTATATACCAAATGGATGTTAAGAGTTCTTTTTTGTATGGTGAAATTGAAGAAGAGGTGTATGTGTGCTAACCACCAGGGTTTGAAGATCCTAATTATCCTGATAAGGTCTACAATGTTGTGAAAGCAATGTATGGATTGCATCAAGCACCAAAGGCATGGTATGAAACTTTGGCCAATTAACTAATGGAAAATAGATTTCAAAGAGGAAAGATTAATCAGACTTTATTCATCAAAAGACATAAAGGAGATATTTTACTTGTGCAAATCTATGTAGATGACATCATTTTTGGTTCTAACAAGAAAGATATGTGCACTGAATTTGAGAAGCTTATGAAGGATAAGTTTCAAAAGAGTTTAATGGGAGAACTAACCTTCTTTTTGGGCCTACAAGTAAAACAGAGAGATGATGGAATATTTATCAGTCAAGATAAATATGTAGCTGGGATCTTGAGGAAATTCAACTACACTGATGTAAAGTCTGCTTCAACAATAATTGATTTGGAGAAACACTTAGTCAAAGAAGGAGATAGAGATGATGTTGATGTCCATCTTTATAGATCTATGATTGGGTCTTTGATGTATCTCACATCATCAAGACCAGATATCATATTTGTTGTGTGTGCATGTGCAAGATTTCAAGTTACTCCAAAGATATCTCATCTTACAGCAGTCAAAAGGATCTTTAGATACTTGAAAGGCAAACCATCTTTAGGCCTTTGGTATCCTAGAGATTCTCCATTTAAGCTATATGCTTATTTTGACAGTGACTATGCTGGAGCAACACAAGATAGAAAGTCTACCACTGGAGGATGTTAGTTTTTGAGAAACAGATTAGTTTCATGGCAATGCAAGAAACAAACAGCGGTTGCCACCTCTACAACTGAAGCTGAATATATAGCTGCTGCTAGCTGCTGTGGACAAGTACTGTGGATGCAAAACCAATTGCTGGATTATGGGTACAATTTCATGAATATTGTGATCCATATAGATAATACCAGTATTATCTGCATTATTGAAAATCCAGTTGAACATAAATAAAACATATTGAGATAAGGTATCATTTTATAAGAGATTGCAATGCAAAAAAAGTTAATTCAAATAGTTAAAATTCATACTGATAATAATGTTGCAGATCTTCTTACTAAAGGTTTTGATGCTCGAAGGTTTCAGTACTTGGTCTCAAGTATTGGAATGCTTAATCCTTAATACCTTAATCTCTTTATGTCTTTGTAGAGTTTTGTAAAAAGTTAGTACTGTTAGTTGTGTCCATTAGTACTGCTAAGTATAATTAGTACTGCTAGTTGTAGTTAAGACTGTTGGTTAATACTGCTATCATTTAGTACTGATTGTTGGTTACACTTTATACTGTCAAGATAAAATGCTTTACAAAATAGGCTTTTTGGTTTTGGACTAACAATTGCAGGCTAAGCATGATGTGTAACTTGTGTCAAGAGCTTTACTCCTAAATCAATATTTAAGAGGAAGAAATTACGGATATCATGAATGTTCTCTCAGTGTTGGTTACACACCACACAAATTAATTCACCATGTCTAATCCACAAGAAAGAGTTGACTACTCCAGAGAAAACGGCTACTGGTAAAGAGATATCAAATCCGTTTATAGCTGATAATTTGCTTAAAATTATAAGGTTTTCAATGCACCTTATTATTATAACAAAGCATAGACTAGTCCATAGCAAACGACTACTGGTAAAGACTTCTTAAATTTGTTTATAGCTGGTAGTTTGCTAAAAACTATATCCTTTGTGTGTTGTGTGAGGAAAAGGAACATAGAGAAAAGTTGTGAGCTTAAAAACAAAAAAAGAACTATATGATCAGAACAAACAGAGTGAATTGGTGAGCAAAAAGAATTGAGAGAAGTATATGTGAGCTTAAAAACAGAAAGAGAGTATGTGAGAATCTACAATGGTCATGAATATGCTTCAAAGAACAAGTTTGGTGTTAATAATGCTTGTCTTAAACTTAATATTGCTAGTGTTAAGTTTGTACTGCTAGACAAGTATTACTACTGCTGGGTGAAGTTAGTACTGCTAGGCTTCAAGTTAGTACTGCTAGACCAAACTTAGTACTGCTAGGTGACCGTTAGTACTGTTTGCTCTATAACAGAATTTCATTAATTAAAGAGTTGTTGAGATATTTCCGCCAACTCTATAGCCTATATGGTTTGACTAATGGAAGATTTCGTGATCTTTCTATAAAATTATTGGATTTCTTCAAGATAAGTTCAAATCTTTACAGTCGATGAAAATATATTCATACAAAACCTCTCTCATATTTCAATTACTTTTACCTATAACTTTCACTCTCTCCCACGATCAAATCCCACACACTTAATCATCTTTTCATTCATCAATGGCACACTTAGAGTTTTGAAATAAACACAACATGGTCGCATATCTAACCAAGTCAGAGGGAAGTGAAGGATTTCATGATATCATTGACTTTCTTGCTGGAAGTCATATCTATTATGCTCTTACATAAAATCCTACTATCTACATGTCCCTCATTAAATAATTTTGGCAGACGGCTACTTTGAGCACTACAGAGGATGGAAATCAAGCTATTGTTGCCACCATTGATGGTAGAGAGAAGACAGTCACTGAAGCTTCTTTAAGAAGACACTTGAAGCTTGATGATGCTGCTGGAATTCCTTCTTTACCAAATGAAGAAATTTTTAAGAATCTGGCACGCATGGGGTATGTTACTGATTTTGAGAGTCTCACTTTCTTTAAGGGACACTTTTCACCCTAATGAAGGTTCTTCATTCATACAATTCTTCATTGCTTGAGCTCCAAGAAGACAGCATGGGTGGGATTAATTTAGTAGCAACATTGCTATTGCTCTTATTTGTCTGGCTACTAACAGAGTCTTTAACTTCTCCAAGTATATTTTTGATGCTATGATACATAATTTAGATAGCACTCATAAGTTTTTAATGTACCCTAGGTTTATGCAAATTATCTTTAATATGCACTAAAGACTCCTGTTACCCCACACCAGAACTTACCCAACTCCTAATCTTACCAATAAAGTGTTTACCAATATGAGGAGAGCTACAAAGGGTTACTTAGGGATTGTTACACCCTTGTTTGATACTATGCTCAATCATCCTTAGGCTGCAGAACCTTCCACCACAACTTCCAGAATAACCTCTTCACCATTACCTCAAACATCATCCAATACCCCTTCAACACCACCATCTACTCACCACACTCATGAGGCAGAGGAGCCAGTTACTATGCCCCATGAATCACCTATCCATATTGCTCACTCACATAGAGGTGATGAGGGTAGAATGCACCCTAAATTGACGGTTGTGATTACTAATTTGATAAACAGGGTTGCTGCATTAGAGCAAGATTTGAAGCTGACTAAGCAGACTTACAGTAAGGCTCTTACTAAGCTGGTTCTCAGAGTGAAAAAGCTGGAGAATAAGCTCAAAACAGGAAAAGCTAAAAGAAGAGCTAGGATTGTGGTCTCTGATGCTGAAGATGTAGATCCGAATTCTTTTAAACAGGGGAGAAGGATAGATGAAATTGATTTAGATCCTAACATCTCATTAGTGCAGGATAAAGGCACCTCATGGTTTCTACAAGATGAGCCTTTTCATGAGGAGGTCAGGGAGAAAGCTAGTGATGATACTGAAGTCTTAGTACAAGAAGGATCTCCAACTGAGCTTGTTGAAGATCAAGGAAATGGTGAAAAAGGAGAGCAGGAAGTTAGTACTCCTATTGTTAAGACTAGTACTGCTCCTTAAGAAGTTAGTACTGCTCCTCAAGAAGTTAGTACTGCTACTCAAGAAGTTAGTACTCCTAGAGTCTATGCAAGGAGGAGTGCATCAAAGGCTAAGGACAAAGAAAAAGCTATCATGACAGAAGAAACTGAGCCACCAAAGAAGAAGTTAAAGTTAAGAACTCAAGCTCGTATAAGCATGGATAAAGAGTTAGCTAGAAAGATACAGGAAGAGGGTCAAGCTAGAGCTTTTACAGAACATGAGCAAGAGAGGATCAACTTGGAAGTTGCATTGGAAATGTAAAGACAAGAAGTTGATTCTAAGTCTATTCAAGGACATGTAATTGATTGGAATGACCCAAGTGTTCTGAGATATCATGCACTCAAGAACAGACCTCTCTCAGTCTCTGAAGCAAGAAAGAATATGGTTACCTATTTGGTAAATCAAGGTGGTTACAAGAAGAAACACTTCACAGGTATAAGTTATGATGATATCAGACCTATATTTGAAAAGGTATGGGAACAGGTTCAAACCTTCATACCTATAGATTCAGAGAAAGAAAAGGTTAAGCAAAAGAGCCTTGAGAAAGAAAAGAGTCCTGAGAAAGCAAGAGGAAGATTGAAAAGAAAGGTCTCAAAAGCCAGACAGGACAAGAATAAAAGACAAAAGATGCAAGATGACCCAGAAAAGATTATTTTCATGGAGCATGTAGAAGTTATTTCTGACTCTGAGGAAGTGATAAATGTAACTCCATTGGCTGGTAAATCTCTAATTGTTAGCTAGAAATCTTAATGTAGAGATGATGTTGGATACTATGAGATACAAAGGGCAGATGGAAGCTACAAGACCTATAGAGTCTTTTGGGAGATGTTAAAGGATTTTGATAGAGTTGATTTACTTATGTTATACAGAGTGTTTAATGAAAAGTATGCATCTACAAGACCTGGATTTGATGATCTACTACTTTGGGGAGATATGAAGGTTATGTTTGATCCAGATGAAGAAGATGAAGTATGGAAAAATCATAATGGTCAAGAGTTCATTGAATGGAAACTCTATGATTCTTGTGGAGTTCACTCTCTGATGTTAGAAGAAGTGACAATTTATATGTTGGTTGAGAAAAAGTATCCACTTCCACAAGAAACCATTTCAAGAATGCTTAGAAGGAAACTGCATGTGAACTATAATGTTTCAGAGATGGCATATGAGCTCTTAAGGTTTACTAAGTCTCAACTTCATCAGTAAAAGTGTGTTTGAAAGAATCCTCAGCAGATGAAGACTAGAAGATTTATGGAGAAGAAACTTAAGATTTAGGGATAAATCACAAGTTTAAGGGAGGATTGTTAGGAATAAATATTCTTAAGTTAGTACTTCTAGTATATGTGATTAGTATTGCTAGAATAGAAATAACAGTACTAACTGAGTTAGTACTGCCAGTATAATACTTATTACTGCTAGTGATGTTTTGTGCTGCCAAAAGAAGTTAATGCTGCAGAAGTATGAAGGACAAAGATACGTGTGCATGAAGTTGTTTATGGAATATATGCTATATTCTATGTATAGATATGTATAAATTTAAAATATAGAAGATCTCAATAGATTTGTATCTTGTAAAGGACTCCCTGTGTATATAAAAGGAGGTCCTAGGTCATTGAGATAGAAAGACGCATACGATTAGTTTTCTTGTTGATTTTGTAAGGCTTCAAGGTTGTAAATCCTAGTACTAGCTAAGAGTACTCGTATTATTAATCTAATAATATTGAAGCCTTTGGTTTTATCTTTGTTCATACATGATTACTATTACATTCATAATACTTGTAGAGTATTAAAGTGTAGATTCCGCATACACTTTAATATACAAACAAAGTCTCTATACTTATCTTTACAAGCTAAAGAATCGATCTAGATTTGGGATCAACATTATGAATCAGTTATGTCGTACACCATCAGAAACCTATAAATAGGGGTCGAAATCAGCCTTGAAAGTAATCCTTTTCTCATCCCATCTAAGGGAATGACTAGGACATCATCCCAAGTCATTTTCCAGCACTCACCAGCCATTCTAGAAGGAAGAATCTAGTCTCGATCATCATCATATTAGTTTGGTTTGATTATCATGCTCTCTTTACTTTCATTATGTAACATTACTTTTGATTGTAACGGCACGATTAATATATGTTATCCTTGTTATTAAATAATTATCATTGCAATTCGATTGTCTAGTTGGTTATTTAGCTGCTGATAAAATCAAATAGCGTCACATTTTCCTATCATTTATACCACATATTTTACCCACTTTTAATTAATTGTTGCAAGATATTGGTACTTAATCGTTTAAAGTTTATAGTGCAGTAATTATGAAGTCACTTGTGAAGAAGAAGCAAAAAGGCGCAATTCTGGAGCTAAAACAAAGACATTTTAAGAAAGTACAAAACAGCATATATACGCCGTATCCTTGAAGGAAGATACGGCGTATCCGCGCCAGCTCATCATAAGAAACGCGTTCTTATCAATTCCCTATATGGCGTATCCAATGTTTATCCATACGCCGTATTGACAGCTGTTACCTCAGTCAAAGATACATATTAAATGTAACTAATGATAATTAGCGTAATTGATTTGATCCTATCGCGGACTTCAAGGAGAATTACCCAATACGCCGTATCCACTTAGCCCGATACGGCGTATCCAAGCGAATTCAGACACTATAAATAGAGAACTCAATTACGAAGTTCAGTGTGCAAAAACATATTCTCTATACAATATACTTCTGAAGACGAATTTCTGAAGCCAAGAAGAGCAGCCAAGGCCGAGCACCAAACCTAACTCCATAGAATACATCGTGTAATTTTACTTTCTTAATCGTTTGGTTTTAATTAATCTTTTGATTACGCTTGTAACTATTTTAATGAAGATTATCATGTTTGGTTTGGTTTAATTCGGCTTTGCTTAATTTATCGTTGATGTTTAATTATGTTTATC